>RXPK01000162.1:845277-906544 GCA_004143645.1 Protaetia brevitarsis | reverse complement strand
CAGTTCTCTGCGGAAATATCTACCTGTATCCCCCCAGAGAAGCTGAAAAGGCAGATCTTATCCCGCTAAGACAGTGTACTGCTGTTCGATTTGATGTTTTCGAACTTGCGAAAGCTTTGCATCCTACATTTTGCTCGTAAGCACCTAGTTGCTCAACTACACCAACTCAGCGGGAAGCCCAAACAGTTTCCAGTCAGCTCGGCATCGAACATACTTCCGTGATGCTCAAAAGGCAATCCTTGGACTTTACTAATTTACGCATATAGCATGGCCTAATTTGATATGCACCAGATCAGTGAAGTAAGTTATAGGGGACATAACTTTCAGTACAGCCAGTGCCAACTGAGGCTATCCCACGTTACGAACAACCTCTATAAGCCAAAAATCCTATGCTTTGTCGTACATTCCATGTGTTTGTACAGAAGTTGGATCAAGAAATACGAAAATTTAACCTAGTTTATAAGAATATTTAGAGGCGAAATAAATGGACACTGGAGTTAGGAGCTTCTCCTCGATGAACGGAACCATAGTCGTTTTACTACAGTTGACTAATTCTACATGCCGAGCGGACCGCATTCTTTCTATACCACGCCCCAATCCGCGATAAACATTGAGCGAGGTTGCCTTGTTAGTTGGGATTTTTGTAAGGAAGAATGATCTAGTATCTAGATCTAGCGGTTGCTTGTATGTCTCTCTCTCTCTGTTGTTTTACCATTTTTTTTCACTGGAATTGAAACCCAAAGAAGTCTATAACTGAAAGAGCACCTGTAATCTTTCCTTTAGGTTCAACAATTTTCTTATTGTGTATAGCAATAAAGAAAACAATTTGAAATTAGGAATATATGGTATATCCCTCGGTAATTCATTTTTACATCATAGAATCAGTATGGGATATTTTTTTTTAATTATTCGTCGTGCGTGACCTGATTACCGAAACAAATACTAGTAAAAGTTCACGCTTCTAACTATTGTAATTTATTCATTTACTATTACATAGTAAGATTCGTAGTGGCGGATCTTCGATTCGGACGTATTAATCCGTACTAAGCCCGTGCCTAGCGAATCGCAAAAAAAAGCATTTAACTATCGCTGGTTTTTACCCGGATGGTCGAATCTCTCTATGATTATGCTAGTTAGCGTTGTGACGGCCGTCGACAAATGGAAAAACGTGATTGATTTTAACGTGCCAAAGAACAATACCAAAGTCCGCTAGAGAAAGTGTATAACAATTCTATTTTCTTTCTCTATCTGTTGATCCGGGTTGTTTTGTGTTTTAGTAAATTTCTAATATGTAGAGGGGGAAGGATGAGAAATAATTTATTTGTTTAATCTCATTGATTTTCTGTATAGATACTCGAACTGCAATGCACACTAAGAATTAAGAATGCTTTCTAATTTCTTTCTGTTTTTTGAGTACCTACATTGAGAAATTAAGTGAAAGAAAATATGATTTGGGGTTTTATAGACAATTAATAAATGTTCACAAAACCATAAAGATAATAACAAAAATAGTAAAAATATCGTTTATCTTTTTCTTACATAGTTTGCAAGGAAGAGGTTAAAGGTGCATTTTAAAGTGTCTTATTTTGTGTAGGTGTTTCTTTATGCAGTCATGCTCTATTAACAGATTTGTGGCCTTTCTATTCTGCCGCTGCACAGTGGGATAAAATTAGAATCTAATTGATTAAAATTGCTAAATTTTTGTACTGACATTTATTTGTATAGATTTATCATTTCTCGCTCATCAATCATTAAATTTATAGGATAAAATGCGAAATTAGATAATAGAAAAATCTATGTCGCGATCGCTAACATCAGACCATATTTAATTCAAATTCCTTGAGATTTTCGAGGCTTTCGTCATACCAGGGAGAGACGGATTAACCATTGCAGAAGCTCCACAGAGGCTACCGAGCTGCAACCGAAATGCCATTCGCGCGTATTCACAAAAAAATGATTTTTTTTTATATTTTAGTTAATACTCTATGAAAATATTAAAAAAAAATGTAAACGCAAAGTATTCAAAAAGAGTATGCCAACAGATAATAGTTTCCGTGACAAGTTTTGCAAAAGTAATGTTTTAATTGTCACTGGGTTCATTCAGAAACTTTATTTATATACCTATACGTGTATTCATTTCCACAAACAATGTGAACTTATACTGACGAAAATCACAACTTAGCAAATAAAACTGCACGAAGCGGAGTTCTGTGTGATTGGTTTGTTTACTAAACAATCACACAGACTTTGAGCTTTGGACCTTTAATTCCTTAATCTTCCACATGTTGGATCATGAAAGTAACTGAACTTGCTTAGAACTGGAAATTAAATTTACTGAATTTTGATCAGTCAGATTGCATTAATTAACGCACTGTTCGCCGGCTGTAAGTCAACACATCGCCAGCCAAGTACTGTGACGGTCCATAAACATTGTTACAGTAAAGCTGGTATTTTCTTATAATACGTTCAGTAACTGCAGTGCGTACAGCAAGCGAAAAAAGTTTCCGCGTAGCTTCTTTTCAATTATTTTATTCAATAAAGCCCGATATTTACAATATATCGCGTAAAGAATGTGTTCACATCATATTTCTCTTTACTACCAGCCAACGCGGAAACTTTTTTCTCTTGTTGTACCACAAATTTGATTATTGTCAAGTCCGGTTAGGTCCAGTAAGTACACGATGTTTCCGAACTCCTTCTTGCTAGTTGGTTTACAATTTCAGTTGTCCCTATACCCAGTCATATACCCAGTCGCTGGGATACTTAGCTCATGTCGGTACTCCCAAAGTAGCACGGAGATTGTCTGAATTATAGCATATTAGAGGTTTCTGGACCACTTCAGTATCGGGAAACAAAATCCGAATCTAAAAAAGCCGGCTCTAAGTTTATTTGTATTGCAGTTATTTTCATTTGATATACGGTCGTGTATTGTCCAAGTGTAACAAATTCGTTATTCTTATGGTTTTCCATATATACCCGTAGCAGAACCTGTGCCTCTTTTCGACCCATGAGCATAACAATATTGAGTTTGAAGCCCTCTTTCTTCTGTTCGTTTCTTCAATCATTCCAACGTAGAGTAACTTTGTAGAGTTGATCATATGAGACTTTAGGTATCTTTGCATCATTTTAAAGATAGTGTCTGTAAAGTTATTCTGGCATAACTAAATGTATTATGGGTTTTCCATGGTTGTGTACTTTTTATTATTCTCAGTGGTATGCAAACAAATAAGTCGCTGTGTCTTTGTGAGTGTCGCAATCATTTCTTTTTGCGTGCAAATCAGGTAAGTATAAGTAAAAGATAAGTTTTAAAAAAATTGTACGTGAAAAAGTTAGCGCAATGCCTACAATTTTCTTGATCAACATTTCTGTGTATTGTAATCTTCTCCTAAACCCCTTACCATAAACTGCACTAAACTGGACGCTGCTTATAATGATCTGCCATGGATATCACATCATATGTGATTAAGTACTATTTTTCGATTTTTTTTGTGCGTCTCTTTTCGCGTGTACTAAGCAACACTTGCAAAATTCGTTTTTTTCTGGAAAAGTGGGGTTACAATTTAAAGAAAACATGCCAAATGACGACACATGTTTCAACATTAAAAAAAATCATGTAATAAAAAAAGCTAACTGATTTTATCGAAACGTAGTATCTAGATTATTGTATTTTTTATTATAATTTCAAAACCAAAAATACAGCTGTAATCAAAGAACCAGTCTTCGGTGGGACAACTGTACATGCAAAAGGTCAACAATTGCAATTCCTTTCTCATTAGTTTACATTTTTGTCATCACCTTTGAAAAATTCGACTAACGTCCGATGCATCGATCCAAAGAAATGTAAACAATAGGGGAAACAAGCAGAACAAGCGGCGTGTAGACCCGAAGAATATATTCCTAAAATACTTATCATGCAAACGAAAAACCACAACATTCCTCACTGACATCAACAAATCATAATACACATTGGCGTTTGTTTATTGAGATAGAACAGTTTGCTGCAGTAGAAAAGGTATCAAATCATAATGCAGTGCATTTGGTTGATAAAACTAGGCGGAAGTATAAGCAAGGATCTGTATGATAGAATAAGTAATAAATTTAAGTTTGTGGTAGCGCAGGGTACTTTGGTTTTTGTTAAGTGTAATGATTTGTAAAGTGATTGTTTGTAAAGTCCAAACCCTCAAAACTTGGTAATTTTATGGGTATACATGGAATTTGTATGACACAATGAAACACTCATCACTAGGAAATGAACAACGCAGGTGAATTAATATGATACTACTCTATTGGAATGCAGTGGGAAGTTGGTGTCTTAAAACCTTTTAAAGAAAATGTTAAAAGCGAGTTCCCTAATATGTTTTGGAATTAAACCTTAAGAATCCAGAAAGGGGTAGTTTACCCCAAATAGCCAAAAATATTATACTAATATCGGTACTAGTATGAGTTTAGTACCACGATTTCCAGTATCAGCTTTGAAACAAATTGATACAAGAATTGAACTTCACATACATGTATATATTTCATAATATTACATAAGATTATTTATAAAAAGACAAATACCTTATCAAGTAAGGTATACTTCACTCCGTTATAAATTATGAAAAACTTAATTTTAATTAATTCATATGGTTATGTACCAGAAATATATTGTAGATATTCTCTCATGCATCCACGTTTAATTGATTAAACAACAATAATTATTTCATAAAAAACACACACACAAAAAAAACTATTACAAAACAAGTGTAATCAACTTAATGTTAATATCTTTGTTGATACCTAGTACAAATAGTGAGGGTTTATTAGAAAAAAAATACAAAAAGCAAAAGTCAATCAGGTGGAAGAAAATAAAATCCCGTCATAAAAAATGTCTAGCATTATTAGATATGCGAATTAACATACTTTGACACACTGTCAAAAACTTTATAAAAAATGCCAATAGAAAAATATATCATTCAGATATCCGATTTATATTGATTCAATGTCGGTTGAAATTTTTAAATTTGTATTCATGGAATCAGAAAAGGTGCAATAGCATGGGGAAAGTTTATTTTTTTTTTAAATTGCCTTAGAATTTTGTGTTTTACATATTATTTCAGCTAAATTTCATTCCACAGGAAAGTGTTCCATATGTTATATTACATATACTGACAACAAAAAATTCGCGAGTTACATACCAATAAATAGTGTTAAGGCGTGGACAACAATACATTACTTCGTACCTTAGTATCCGTCAATATATTATTTATAACAGTTAGACGGATTAATATCTACCGTACCTAATATCATTAATTTATAGTTATCATTTTTTATCTATTTTTTTTTCAGTGTACTTTAAAAGTATAACTATTCAAATATAATGTTTAGCTGATATAAAGTGAACCTGAGTTTTACACCGTTCTTTATCTCAATTTCATTGTAGTATTAATAATAACTACTCAATTAACATTAAACTTGTTCATCTGAAAACTTAAGACAACATATAACACGTTATATTAATTAGTTCCTACGCTGTTCTTCTACATCATCCTTTTCTAATGTCCAACCACAGCGAAGCTTTTAGCTTAGGGCCCTCCACCATTTCCAGGCCGATATTATTGCCATCCAGACCTGTGCTGAGGGCATCTCAGACTGCCTGCGCAAGAAAGAAAGGGTAGAAATCATCTCTGATAACCAGCCAGCCCTCAAAGCTTTGCGGCCTGCAGATTTGACTCTGAGGTGGTACTAGAGTGCCACAGAAAGCTTAAACAGCGGGCGGAACATCCAATTGTGACATTGATATGGGTACAAAGGTCTCTCTGAAAACAGAGGCAATGAAATAGCTGACACGTTGCAAAGGCTGCCGAGTTCTTAGGTTCAGAACCGACGTATTGGTAGCTCATATGCAGCATCCAAACGTTTGTCAGATCCCAACTTGCTGCCAGGCACTGCTCCTTTGGAATGGACTACCGCGCTAGACAATGCAAATCTCTAGGGCTTCAAACGAATGAGGAAAGACTCCGTAAGGCAATATTTATGAGCAGAGACAGGTTGAGTTTACTCACAGGAATCTTAGCTGGGCATTAAATAAACACATGTACCGCATGGAGCTATTAAACTCTCCCCTGTGTAGAAAGTGTGGGAGTGCGAGAAAACTCCTGCTCACCTTCTTGCCAACTACCCGCAGTGGACAGGGAGAGGCAGACGCCTTTGGGGTCGATCGGTTGGAACGAACCCAGAGTCGGTAAGTTGACTTTCAGCCAAATTGCGAACTTTTTAATAGGGTGCAACCTGACTGAGAGGGCTAAAATTGAATATGTGACACAATATGCTTTCTGGCCAAGTTGCCTTCTCTACACCCGCCCATGGGGGGAAGAAAAATCAACAATCTTGGTTCTATTCCTTCTCGGTATCGTTTGTTTACATCTAAATTTGATGTTTATATAACTAACTAACTGTTTGTTATTTATACATATTCTATCCTTGCCTTAATTTCAGATTCCCTTACAGTAGAAGTTTTGGGTATAACTATTGCAAAATACTATTCAACTTTGAAGCGTCTCCGATTTTTATTACCATTGTAGTTTAATATTCTTCAGTACCATTCTATTTGCTTTTCGTACACGTATTTTAAGTTCCACGTCGTTTTTGTTTGTTCTGCCACTTGATTACATGGTTTTGCATTATTCTTTCTTTTGTACGTTCATTTAGCATTAATCCTTCTTAAGAACTATTTCGTTATCTACTTAAATTCCATATTTTCAGTTCTATCGTTTACAATTCTTAAACGGCCATTTTGTTGGCACTTACCTTTCTTCATTCTCCAATTTTTTAGGTTGTGTGTGAAGAAGTTCGAGGTCTCCTGACTAGAACTACGTTCAGCGGCTCCTAGTTGCTGGTACTCTATCGAGAAATTGGTTAAATTCTCATCAACACCGCTGAAAGCAGTAACTTTAAGTTTCTTTCAGCAATTATAAATGAAATGTCGACGGGAAGGAGCTGCAGAAAACGTTTCAACCCGGTAATTTAGGAGCTCTAATGGGCAGCAATCACGGAAATCTGCTGTATTTTAATATGCATCTAAATTTGTTAAGTAGGTTCGCCTGTGAACATGATACTTATCGAGGCTTTTAGTATTGTTTTGAATGCACGTTATCGAAAATATGTAGGCATCAAGAGGAATTAATAAATAAAGATAAAATATATATATTATGTAGCCGCCAATAAAGAAACACAATAATAATACTGAGTGTAGATTCGAAAATAACAAGTATCTATTTAAAATACAATAAACAATATCTATTTAAAATACAATAAAGTAATAGCTAATACTACAATAAACTTGTAGCATTAGCCTATTCGTTTAGGTTTAATGTGAAACTAATGTTTTTCTAGCTGTATAAAATCACCATCGCAGAGCTAAATAGAAACAATTTAATTAATTATTCCCACAGCTATAAAAGTTATGTCTTCACCTGAAGATTGCCCATCAATCTGTTTTTATTACTCTTGTGTATGTCTATACACCAACACAGTAGGAATCTCAAATCTATCCTCGTCAAGAATGTACGAAAAACTGCTGATATTTAATATTAGTACCTTGCGTTGCATGTTTGCTTATTAATGATTAGAAAGATCAGAATTCTTATTTTTAGACAGCAACAAATTCAAATTTGGTTCATCCTTTTAATCCATTAGTGCCCAGGATTTTTTTTTGTATTTTATTTTATTTGTGTAAAACATATTGTACCCACTGGTATCACATGGTTTCAATGGGCTATTTTTTTAAACAGAAAGAAAACTTTCTTTCGTTTAATAAAAAATATTATTCCATCCAAACATTTTGTTTTTGAACAAGAGTAAACGGAAAATAACGTCCGCTGATTTAAAAATATCTAATTTTAAAGATGTAGGACTCCGGAGTCAAGTAACTTGCCGGAAAGAAAGAGTATAGAAGAAAAATGGAAAAATATAAAGACAAACAGGGAGAAACCTGGAAGAATTACTTTGAGAGACTTTGAGGAAGAAACAGCAGACTCAGGTGCAGATGAGAATATGGGTGGTAAAGATGAGCAGTAACTGAAATGAGAACAGGCACCAGAAAAAGAAGGAGTCCAACAAAAAAACAGAAAAAGTTCAGGAAGTAAACACATAACGGCCGAATTGATTAAATAAGAGTGAGATAGAACATATGGGCAGTTCCCAAGCAAATAGTGGGAAGTGCTTTGTATATAACAAGAAATATAGGAGTAGCTGCCAAAATAAGAGCAATAGCGTTACTTAACCTAGGTCAGTGCTTGACCTACGTTGATGATTCAGGAATATTAGTAAGAAATAAACTGGAGCTAAAGGAAGTGGTAAGGAGATAAATGATAGAGCGCAAAATAGTTGCCGTTGTTAATGAAGGAAAACCTAAGTATATGATTTGGATGTAGGATGAGTCAAATAAAATCAGTCCTTAACAATAACAACAGATTAATAATTAACTCTGATAATTCTTTAAATTAAAGCGAACTATTGGTTTAACAAAAAATAGTTTTATTAATGTATTCTGATCGTTATTCCGATTATTAAAACACCCAACAACGTGTTTTCCTACTGGTCGTTTTTTTTTCTATATACCTAGAAAGAAGTTCTGTTGATAATAAGACCAGAACTTAAAGTATAAATCCAAAGCTGAATAGTAGCGGTAACTTATGTAATGAAGTTTGAACGCTAAATTAGGCAGAACAACAAATGATAGCAGTTTTGGGGAGAAAGGCGTTGGATTGGGGAAGCATTTGTTAATTGATAAAAGAAAATGTGGAATGGGGAATAAAATTGATAAAGAAAGGAAACATCTTTATAACAAGTCCAATATCTAGAGGTAATAAGAGGATAAACACTTTGATGGTTGCGGCATACACAAAAGGTTACACAGAGTTTCCAGAAGATTATTTTTAATATTAACACTTTTAGGCTTTGCACGGACCCGATATTGACAGTCACTCTTAATCTTATTTTTTCGATAGTAGTATTCACTTTGGAATACCGTGATATGTATTTGTGCTACAGCGCAGCCGTCGAAAGATATGCTAGGCGGATTTACCAAGAAATTTGTCCAAGACTATGCTCCATCGCATTGTACTTCTCAAGTCCACCTTACGATTACGAAAATAGAACAGTTTAGGCTTCAAAAATCAGACAGCGACTGCCTGATTACAGTTCGTATCCAAAACATAGAGGGCGTTATTTTGAAAATAGGCTGTATGAGTACAAAACGAATAAGCAATGCTTGAGGTATGAACCACGCAAGTTCGGAATTGCTGTTGTATCATTATCCTCTACAAGAAGTTTACCATCTACAATTAGACTCGTCAGCTCTATAGATTTTCCTAATTCTTGTTACACAAACTTTACTTGAAACAAAATTTTAGTTTTAATACCTGATAAATAGAGCTTTAGTTGTGAATCATACATACGCTTGTTTGGAAAACCCTTAGAGAGCAGGTGCTTCATCCTCATCACCTACAAGAAGTTTATCGTCTATAGTTAGAGTCGTCAGTGACTTCAATTTTCCTTAACGTACATTTCTTTTTTCTTTGAAAAAATATTCGATATTATTGGGATGAAGTATATCTTGCATAGTGGAGCTTTAGCTACTATTTATTTGCTACTAGAAATTATCTATTAAATTGGCAACAGGTGGATTAGTTGAGATGGACGTGTTAAGTGTCCAGTAAGATCCCCTAGACTTCTATAGATTTCTATTTTTTGGGATATTTGGAAGAAAATTGCCTTAAGGCCACAGAAGTTCACTCTGAGAGGGAACTAAATAAGGAATTTCAGACGCCGGGGAATAATTGGGAAGTCATAGTTGTAATAACAAGAGAGAAAATACTGATGCCATCCCGTATGGATTTATTTATTTATGGTGACAGTTATTGCCATTCTTCAGTCATGGCCGCCTTAAACCGAAGCATGTACTTGTAATGATTATACTGCGATAGTTTTCTTGAAATATCTCCTAAACCATTCATTTCAGCTAAAAACGATTTTTAGCATTTATATGCATTTTTTTTTGACGAACAATCAATTGACGCAGAAAAACTTAGTGTTGCTATTTAAAAAAAAAAAACGAGTTATCACAAATTGAAGATCTTTCTTTTGCCCCTCTCTTCCTGCAGTCAGTTTAATATTTCTTAATTTCTTTGTTGGAACAGATACCTTATTTGGTAGATATTATTTACAACGAAAATGAAAAAAGTCCACTGTACTAACTGCAAGCAACTTAAAGTTCGCGACAATAGCATAACACAAATTATTTTAAAAAAGCGGAATCTTGAAAGTATTGAAGACTAAGGGCATGGTATGTTAGATAAAACTTGACCTAAAACCAGAGTAGAATCCAAATTTGAAATAAAAATGGTACGTTCCCATTTGAAATAAGAAAGTTGGTAACTATTCCGGTATAAGGAAGCATTACCGGAAGTCGAAAATATTTTAGCTAAACTGAACCTACACCCAGAGATCCACTACAAATATTTTTAAATCACGCAACTTATTTAACTCCTTCATAAAACTTTTAATGGAAGCTTTCGTTGTGATACACACTGTATAGAAATATCAATAAAAAATCAGGAATAGTGGATTTTCAGGAATTTAGGATTGTTTAAGTTAACGGGTTATAGATAATAATTTTTTTTAAGGAGTAAATAAGCCTAAGCCATTCAGTGCTTGTCAGGCACCCGTCTAGTGTAATATTTGTATAACGTTAAATTAAATTATTATCTTAAGTAAAATTTGGACACACAAAAAATAATAAATGTCAAAACATCGATGACTTAATTGTTTTCAATAAAAAAACACCATTCTGATTTTTGATTGGATATCTATGTTACAACTTGTCATCCATAAAGTTTTTTCAATGGACACGGTGTCACACGGTCTATTATTTAAAAGTATTGTTAACAAGAACATTGCAAAATGAAAGTCGGTCTTATACAATAGGTTTCCAATGTGGGAAGCAGTTAATGCGCACTTTGTGGCTAATAACTCCTAAGGGCTTGATAACTCAAATTATGATACAAGCGCGAAGTAAGTGGACCAGTAGCTCTCTTTGTCTGAAGTTGGAATCTAACAAGCAGCCAGAATAAAGACGCGTTTATACATGTATAGATTAGTGCATGTCTAGATGTATACGATCAATGAAAAGAACATCAACGGAGGTATAAGAAAGATAATTGGTGTATAAGAGAACGACGAGCACAAGAAAGAACACAGTAACACACAAGAAGCGGTCAACTGAATCCAATCGAATATAAAAAGCGTATGCCAATGCCGAGGAAAAAAAATGACGTTGAATAATTAAGTGAAATGGTATGTGGGGGCGTCTTCGCGTGGCTTCACATTTCAGATGTGTCGACGATTAGCGCGCTGACAGCAGAATGTACGAGATGGGCTGTTGCATCTCAGATAAACAACGTGTACGTGTGTGTAATATACACGGAGTATTATATGCCGCAACGTTGTACAAACAGAGACGACCGACGCACCACAAGGTTTTACCATATCGCTAATGAACCTCGCCGCCCCAAGATAGGCTGCGTGTTCAACTCAACATTACTTGCTTCATAAAGTGAGCTAATATGACAATGATTGTCTTCATATGTATCTGTACGTTACACCCAATTACATATACTCGGTGATTATTTCAATTATACCTTCTGCACGCAAGATAATTTAAAAATACTACATTATTCGGCTAAAAATGTCGTGGATGTACACTGAAAATGTGTACCTACAGCGAGAAACCAGAAAGATTTCACTCTTCACTCTTCCGTCGTAATGTTTGCTGTACGCATTTTAGATTACTCTTATATATATATAAGGTATGGTTATAAGTTGGTGAAAAAAATAGCGTCGTCTAGACTACGAGATTAGTCACGGAAAATTTGATGCTTGTATTGATCGAAACTATCCACATTTCCTTAATCCGCTAGAATCTCACACCGAACACTATCCTGCGTATGATCTACCAATTTTAATTAGTCTATTTTTATATGTTAAAATTTCAGTTTTAAAGACGGTTTTCAGTAAGTATATGAAGGAGATAGCATGTACAGGATGTTCAACGAGGAATGCGATAGCGTGACATCTCGTGAATAAAAATATAACACTTTGTAATAAATGTTTACAAAATATGACACAGTAAGCTCCTCTTCGAAAAAACTCAGTTTTTGTAGAATTTGAATCATAACGACTGACAATTCCATTGCTTGGAAAATTACTTTCAGCACAACAATAATGGGAAATCATAACTTGTTGATAAACTGGGTACATTAATAGTAAAATTCATGATTTCCCATTATCCATTTTTAATAAAATTAGTCTTGCGAAAAGTTACATTAATATGATTATCTTAAAGCCCATTTACAAAATTAATTTTAAATGAGTTATATTTACTGATTTTTAGTCGGTTATGCACTTTTAGCTTCGTTTGTTTCCTCTATATTCACATTTGCCTTGTTGACAAAAACTAACAGTTTTTAAAGTGACAGTCACACTAAATGCGTTGACAAGGATATGCTGCGGGCATACAATTTTGGCTGCTGTTGCATTTTGCCCACAATCTCCAAAAATTATTGCCGTGGTATAAAATTTATTTGAAAGCGTAACATGCTGCCAAGATACAAAAGATGACATACAATGATATTCAAATGTTAACGTACTTTGAAGTATTTTGTGTTTCGTGTTGTCATCCTTCACTAAAGGTTTCTAGGGGTTTGTTTGCAAAATATTTACACATTGTTTCACTATTCAAGTACCTAAGTATTTAATATATAATTTATTCGAACTTAATAGGCATAGATTACCTTGATGTGGAACATCTAAACTTTGCCGCGTCACATTATAAACGATTTATTAACTTTATTATTTTTCTGAAGTGTTGCTGCTGTTAATAGGAACAAAATCTACATATTTTGACAACAAGCAATCACTACTGCATTGTCTAAGAAGTTCTTTGTTTATGCCTGCCACCAATTGTCAACAATTGCCAAATAACAGTAGTTGAGCTTTCTTTCTTTTTTGTGCTTTGCAAGAAAAGAAAATGTTAATAAAAAAAAGTAGTGTTACGATATATTTATTTTTAAGGTAGTTGTATAAACGATCTGATTTGTCCCAGGAATCGAAAAGTTCTGGCAACTTTATTATGCATGTGCCAGAGATCTGTACTGTGTGATGCTTCTTTATAAAAATCATTTTAAATATTTATAATATCAGCCCCATAAAGTTACCACTATCATATCTGTTATTTATCATCACTTAAAAGAGTCAGCATTCTTTTAAATGATAATTTTTACCAACATACACTTTGTTTTTACGTTTTAATGCTGATCTAAGATTTTTGTCCATATGAAACAAATCGATACTTATTTGTAAGCTACACATTTATTATTGTAAGCATTTAATGCCGTCGTTCTAACCAAATCCTATTGCCGTGGTTACCAGAGCGAGATTTGAATCCTTGGTCTCCAGTAATAGTCGAATCCCATAAGAAACTTATTAATAATTAAGTCACATTAAAAACGTGTGTAAGACTAGGTTGATATTAGCATACATAGTTTCACATTACCAAGGATCTTCAGTGATACCTGTTCAAACCTAATGTATTGTACGAAAAAGTCGTAATATACTTAAATAGTGGCTTAGAGTCATCCTGCAATTATTGTTATCCTTTATAGATACATATTGTAGTTTCAGATCGACAATTTAGCAAATATCTTCACGTTAATAATGAGATTTCCATATTAAATCTCATTCTTAAACTTATTAATGTTTATTAATGTAATTTTTTATATATACGGTTTTCTAGTATTGCAAATTATTTAATAAACAAAATTCAATAAACTTGAGATTTTATTTTTCGCTAGCGTTTCCATTTGGTTTTTCCAAGATCTAGATGTAGATCTAAAAATTTATTTCATTCTTCCCATGCAACGTTTTGACAAAAAACGATTACCTTTTTCAAGCAATAGAGTAATTAAAATAAGATCTCGTTATATCTAATATTAAAATTCAGTGGCACAGCTATGAATAGGCTTCAATGCATATCGACATAAAAATAAGACATATATGGTAAAATTTTAAGGAGAATCATAGTTTCACAATTAATTTGAAGTTAATTTAATGTAATAAAGTTGTTAAGAAATAACTCTACATTAACCCTATTTCTTTGAATGAAATGTATGACGGCGTCCTCTTTTTCTATTCTTCAAACTAGATGTCTAATCTTATTTCTTATTATCATTATATTTATATTTTATTCATACGTTCTTCTTCTGTATTGTCAAACTTGTCACAAATTCCAACCAGCATAGGTAATTTAAAAATTAGCACTTTATAGTACTGCATCGTAGAAAAATTTCGTATAATTACTGACATTAGCATACAGAATTGGATCATTAGGGAATTAGTAACCATATTAAAGCATCTATATACAAATCTTTAGGGTAATTGATGTGACAATCCCCGCATCTCAAAACACGCCGTGACAAAATAGTTTATGTTAGTTTTTATTAGCATCACACTATGAGATTTACATCTATAATGGTGCGGTGACTAAATATGGATATTCCAAAATTCTCAGCAATAGACTCTTCTAAAAGAGAATGGCGGCAGCAGGGTATGTATTTGATATTTTAATTTGTCAGCGATGTAGCGTCATAGCAAATAGACGTCACAAGTAACTAATTAACGAAAATTTCTGCAGATTGCAGATGAAGTGTTCACACGTTCACTTTTAGCACGCTCCTTCGTAGGATTATTTATTCGCTTACTAAATATCAGTTGCACCTACGTTAGCAAACAATTATTACCGTCCCTTTTTCCAAATTTCTCAGCACAATTGTCATGGTGCCATTAATCGGAACGCACATAAGAGACAGCCAAATAGCAATACGTACCATAGGATATGCCATATATGGTGTATATACATTATTTAATGCGTGTGCACAAGAGTATAAAAAACCTTTGCGTGCGTGCAAATGAGCAAATCCTTATGAATAAAAAAAGATCGATCTGGATACTGGAAGGAATTACTGCTTCCAAACGTAAACACGAAACATGTGCGGGAATAGATAGACGTTATACAAGATATAAACAAAACACAAAATTAAAGTGAATTGTTCGTCAATAGTATGACGCTTGAGTTTTCGTCAACCAGATACTTACTGGTAAGGTCAAAAATTTAGTAGGTAATATTTTTCTTGCAATTTTGTAATAATCACAAAAAAAGCAATTTGGTGCATTTAATGTATTTTCTTACCTAAAATTATATTTTTCTTTATTATAACAGAAGTTTAATTTGCTTTCTAAATGCAAACGATGTTCACATCTACAATAAAAGAATAAGCCGTCAACACCATTTATTTGATTCAAATTTTCCCTATTGCAGCATAATTATATTATATATACCTATATAATTACGACCATATTTGCTAAGAATACTGTTTTCTAGTAAGTATAGGTATATTTGTTTCAATTTTCTAAAATGTGCTTTTAATAATATTCTAAGTTTTTAAAAATACAGCTAAATATGCAGCACTTTTAATAGAATATTAGATTATTCAGTTCAGTTAACTAACTATTCGGTTGCCAAGCTGTTAGAATAGGAAATATGTAGCAATATTTTCAATTAAAATTGTGAATATGAATACACATAAAGAATAAGCCATAGATGTTAACAAAAAAAATTAAATCAAATATGCAGAACATGGAATATCTAGTTCCTCCACAAGATTCGTTTGATCGCACGGGTGAATAGCCATGAATAGCTATTCTTTTTCTCTAATCAAATCGTCGAACATCAATAGATTTAAGTAAATGAATGATATTCCACCGTAACATAAATTATATTTCCTACACATGTACATTAATAATATGGAACAAGCTATAATGAAAGAAGAATTCAGATATTGTAATAAATATTAAACTTATCGAAGGAACAAATTACTAAATTTAAACTTTATAAAAGAAATCGATTTTCACAATTTGAGGAGTACTTTAATAATTACCAATTTATATTTTGTTTCTAAGTAAAGACATACGTATTGATTAGAACAACGACTACACTATATTTTGTAATTCAAAAAGCAGTGTTTTGGTGCTTAACGACACATCGTCCCCAGGCTAAAAACATACAATAAATCGTTTGTCAATTGAAATTATTTTTTTTTGACTAATTATAAATTGCCTTAATTGTTACCTATGGTTTTCGTATTTGTTAATAAAAAATAAAATACGTAGGATCAAATTTGGTAGAGTAAACTTAGTATTTTTGTAATAAATTTGACATTAGGATCGAGGTTTAATTGACTTAGAGATAGTGTTACTCTTAATAGAAAGATTTTTAATTCAAAGTATACATAGATATAAGAGCGCCACTTCATTAAAATACACCTTGCATGAGGCTAGTAGCAACTATGGTGCACTATGCGACCAGCTTGAGCATCCATGTACTCGCTCAAAGCAAGAGGCTATTTACTATTTAGTTTTTTTTTACAAGTAACCTATGTATTGTGTTCATTATCATACCCAACACACATAATGAAGCATTTCAGTTATAAATAAAATTAGTGTTACTAATGACTAATATTTATGGTAATAAATAAATTCTTTAATGTAGATATATCATTGAGATACAAATTAAAAAGAAGAAGATCTGGGAAAATTGTCTTGAGGTATGCTATGATTATTACAGAAAATAAACAACAGTCTGTTTACTGTAAAATAACTAGTCCAAGAAAGATCCCATGCATCCAATTTGTTCACAGGATATCGATGCTCCGTAGTTGCAACCATATACTTGCAAAAATCCTTTTCTTATTTATGACAATGTTCTGGAAAAACGTCGTTTTTATCATTGTATTTATCTCAATTTATTTAATACTAAGTAAAGTGTGCTATCTATACTGTCAAAGATCCAAGATAAATCTAACAAAGACACAATTCGAAAACATTATATCAACGCATTCAAATGCTTAAGTATTTCTGCGTTTGTAAACAACGCGATGAAAAAGCATATTATCATCTCTTTTTTAATTCTTTTATTGTAAATATTACTTATGTATTATTGTTATTGCTTATTAGTACAATAGAACGAAATGCATCTAAGCTAGATATTGAGAAGTATTATTTATTTCATATTTTACGCAATATTAATGGTTATTAAATAACAATAAGTGGACCGCAATCTTTATCATCGAACTATAGTATGTTGCCGTCCTCAATGGAAGGATAATATTTGCAAAATTCGCAAAAAAAAGCAAGAGAGAGTAGCGTTTTCCAACAATATGTTGTATGCTAAGGACTGTAATTCCAAATGATCAAATAATTTGAAAATTGTTGAAGATTTCTTATTTAGATGACGCCTTAGTTCGGGAGTGGGGATATAAGCGGCGCGTATATTAGAATACAAGATAGCCGATCGACATTTATAGGTAAGCGCTCTAACAGAAAATTCGGTGCAAGTGTAGTTAGAGGTAGTGTGCAAGTGGATTTTATTTTATTAATGGCAGTCTGCATATTCAATAAAGGTATTTTATTTCTCTATCGATAAAATACGGGTATATATTCGCGCTTACACGTGATGACTCACTCATTCATAAGATTGTGTTACGATGGATGATAATTACTCGAGATAAAGTCGCGGGAATGATTTGTTCATTTCATACGTATAGGCGATGTGTGTGATTAATTTCGTTTACGGGGTTTCGGATACAAGTTTCGCTTCAAATGTAGATGTAAGTAATAGTTGAATTTTGTTCCGTTCGCAACGTATTTCGTTATTTGAGGTGATAGTACTTACTTCTTTTTTTGTTCCAAGTTTTTGTTGATTTATTGTATATATGTATACACACAAACACACGTAACTGTGGATCCTCCGAATATTACTAACGTGTCTGATATGTTGGGAGACCTCAATGCGGGTGTTGTTCTCTGGTCAGTCTGGTAGTAACCGCGCTACCTTGCGCTCCTTTGCAAATTTTACCACCGCGTTCTCCGTGCTTTATTGATGCGTCGTACGCGCAAATTTCGGTCTGGTATATCGTTGTACCTCTCGCCACAAACTATCGCCGGTGTTGGATTTCCGCGAGCGATTTTTTTTATCAACGAAAAAGTGAGTCACACGCGTCTAAACGAAGCCCACCTGTTGAATCGGACGCGCACATATTCATTCACGTTTTCCGTTTATGTTACAGTGTTTACGATAAAGGCTTTAGAAGTTGGCCTCATTTTCACAATCTTCTTCGTATTGCCGGCGGTCTTCTCAGCCCCTACGCCGAGAAATATGGACACGATCGAGATGAAGCTGCACAATCCTTGCGGTTACAGAACGGAGCACACCAGGCACAGCAGATCAGCCAAAGAGAAACAAGTGGAGGAGCAATTTAAACTCTTCAAACACGACTATCGTACCCAGTGGGATCCAAGAATCAAAGCATTATACAGTGTTGTAAGTATTTCTGTTAAAACTATTGATATTATAACGACGCTCAACTATTAAATAATCTTCAAATCTATATATCATCAGAAACAACGAAACTCATTAAATTTTTCTTTGCAGGCCACAAACCTGTCCCTCAAATTCTCCGTTGATCTACCTAAGAAGGCGGTTAAGAATAAAAAGAAAACCTATGAACACCTTCAAGTCTACACTAAACTCTTCGATACCTTAGCCAAACAGAACACATCGTCACAGCGGGGAACTTCACGTTAAAAGAAAGGAAAGACATATTCGAAGCTTTGACGGCGTCTTCCAATCAGGTTACTGTGGCGTGATGTACGATGAGCAGAAGAAACATCCGAAACTGAAACCGAGAGTTTAAGGATTTGGACAACGTTTAAGTGTACCGCAAGATTTTAACGCAACTGTACGCGAAGATTATGTGCTGCTTCATAATTTCGACAATTCTGAAAACGATGACAGAGTAATTCCCTACCCGAAGAACAATAAGAAAAAGAAGAACCAGAAACAAACGACGGTTAAAACCGTGAAGAATCAGAGCGTCACACCAAGAACTAAGAATCCTACTCAAAAAAATAAGAGAAAGAACCCAAAAGTGACAAGTTAGTATTAGAATATCTAAGTAATAGTAGTAGGCAATTTCTGGAATACTCATGTACTGTGATATGAAGAGAGAATCAACAACATTACTACACTAATTATTAGGGCTGTGATCAACATAGAAATTAATAATTATATTTACGTATTTATTTATTATTTTTTTTTACAATTGAACTGGAACGCATCTTACTTACAACGTTGTGTAAAGCGTCTAGTGCAAATTTGAATATATATCCAATTGTATTCCAATTGGAATACAACAAAATCTTCCGTAACATTGCACTGAACGCTAAAAAGAGACTTCACCTTATATTGAAGACTTTACCCACTCGAATTTAATTCATGACACTATTTATTCCATTATTTATTTTAACTTAATAATTTAAATCATTCAAGAATCATTTAGAAATAATTAAAATGCAATTATTCGCCAAATTGTGATAACATACCGTCTGTCGTGAATCGCTGATAGTATTGTGTACAGGTACTTTCTTTAAACTTATTTTGGAATTTACGAAAATAAAGAAAAAATATATAATAATATTTTTATAATTTATTTATCACGGATGAAAAATGAAAAAGATCTGGAATTTGTGTGTTGTTGTCTACCTTAAAGAAAGTACGTCTTCCTCAAATGTATAATTACTTATACCTTTCAAGAAAAGTATTATTCGATTTAAGTTCAGTATATTTAAGTAATTTACTCATTCCTCTTTATTTATTTCATGTCTTGATGCTTAGTTTTAGCTATGCCACTATTTATTTTTATTGTAATTTATGTCTTAATTTATGAAAACTAAATAAAACAAAGGAAATTTTTACATAAAATTAAATGCTTGTTTTAATTTGCATTTGAATAATCCGAATAAAACATTTAATGAATTTTCATTACCCAGAACAATTTTGAAAATCCTAAAAAAGCTTGTACTATCCGAATTTATAAAAATATTAAGCAAATAAATGATACTAGAAATTCCCCTCAGTACAATTATTACACACTTAGTGTTGTTTGAATATGAGTGTGTGTAAACAAAAATGGCAAATATAACATGTCACGACGATAATCGTCCGCAATTCTGATTTTATGAATGAACGCTTATCTTAAATCGCTAGGTAATAATACGTAATATTGGGAAATACTCGAGCGTATTCCTTTAGCGCCATCTCTAAGCAAAAGTGCTGAACTTATTTCAGCACGATACGATTCTGCTATGAACCTACAAGAAATCCCATTATATGATATTTCGGCATCTCTTCAAGCAATACTATTATGCAGATTTCTATCATTATGACCTACTTCCTGCTCTATTATCAATAATTGCTCTATTTCGCGCATGTATTAAAAAAATCTTTAGAGTGCTTTAGCTAGTTAACAAAAGGTGTCGCTGATTACTGTATACTCAAAATTTACTGAATAAGTAAGGCAGGAGTATTATTATATAATGAATAAACTTCTGTTAGTATCAGGACTTCATGATCGTCAGGGAGAGTTTCAACTCAGTCAATCACAATAAATTCGTCTATAAATCATTTATTTTTATTAAAACATACATGTAAAGATTTTTACAACGAGCTTCAGAGATTTTATAATTTAGAAATAAAAATATTTGAGAGATAATTTTCTTTAAAATATGGTTGATTAGTATTATTTTTACAACAGCAAAAAATGCTGTTAGGAGCGTGTTTCAACGTTTTATTGAATCATTAATACAGAGATGAACATTTGACGGAGTGCAATATGGAGTGTCCGTTTTGAATAGATACATTCTGTTCAAGATGGGATTCAATAGTCAAAAACAGAAATTATTTCCGCCATTTCGAACAGAATTTTAACAAAGATAGAGATAACGAATTTGCCTACCTAGATGACGAAATTGCCTCTGAATTAACTCTCTAGTACATACCATATTTTCTTCATCAGAGGTAATTTTTTATATAAAAAGTGTTTTTCTTTCTAGTAGTTTAATATCAATGAAGCAAATATCCCTCATTAGTGTGCCTCTAAATTGCTAGCGTTTTATCAAACGTCTCGATACATATGCCTAATGAGTGTTATTTATTTGGCTATTCTTAGTTAAATAGCAACGACATTAAAAAAAGCAATGAATTGTAAATTGCTATTTGAACTACTTTAATTTGTTTAGCTAATTTTTTGCTAAATAATTTAGGTATTACATCTAATCCTAATTCAGTTCTTCCATGTGAAAGCGAGATGATTATCCTATTCAGTATTAAAATGCTCAAATTTGAATTCTAATGGGTTATTATACGCAATTAAAATAGTCTCATATGCATATAAACTATAATTTTTTAGCAATAATAGATGTCAAAAACAGTTATCTAACTTTTAGAATTGTTATCCATGATGAATTTGAAAAACGGAAGCTGATATATTTTTATCATTTTATTATAGAAATTGGCAAAAACAAAACTCTAAATGAAATACTAATAAGTTTCTTCCTTCTCTTAATTATACTTTCACCCTAATTTTTAACTTTATTTTCTTTTCCTGTGGAAAACAAACGAAATCAATCTTAAGGCTGCGTTTCTAAGAGGTCGAAGAGGAATTAAAGGTGTTGTGAAACAACAAGTTTTCGTTTTACAATAACTTGCGTTTGCACTCATTGTACTTGTAATAATTTCTTTATTATCATTTTACATGTTTAAACATTCCCTAATTCATTTAATTTATTTCAGCTATAAATGTGCAGATTCAATGCGCATCAACATTTCCTTGTGTTATTTTCTGAATCATATTCAATCATATTGTATCGAACTCACCTGTTGCCTTTTTGCGGGTTGTGTTTTTTTTTTTTGGTATGGAAAGAGGTGACGTTGTTGTTGGGAGGACGAAGGAGAAATATTCCAACTAGCGCAGAGGAGGATCAGTGTACCTAGATATTGTGTTGAGAATTTTACTGCGTTTTGAAAAATAAAATATTACTCACGATTTTATCGGGAATTAATCTAGTACACAGAAGCAGTTGATCTGTAGTTTATCGTCGTTTTTGGTTGATCAACCGCACGGATATTGCGGATTTATAATCACACGCCACCTCTTGGACACTCACTCCGCTCACGTGGGTTTTTCATCACCGCCTAGATTTTAAGGTAATAACATCCGAAGAAAGGTATTCTTCGTAAGAGAAGTACACGTCGGTGTCAGGACGCTTATATTTGGAAGTGAAGGAACGAGAGCACGTGTTTCTAGGATCATCACGGGGCTGCAACCACACTTGCCCTTGGACGTTAGGACTCGTTTACAAGGGAATTCTCCTGTTTTGGGACGCATATCCTTCTACGAGGCCGCCAACCTACGGAAACATCGACTTAATCTGGTGAAGTAGTCCTTTTATTTTTCAACCGACTTGTGTGTACCTATCTGTATTATCAAACAAAAAAAGCATTGACACATACATATATACCTGAAATATGTTTACTTTGCATACAATATCTACCAAACATGAGTAACACTAAAATATCACTCTGCATTTTTTGTTTTTGAATGAGTTAATGTATATTTTTCTAATTAAATTGCCTCATTAATTGTAAATTTATTATTGTGATCGTCATTTACCTGCTATTGTAGTATCTAAACTAGTAATAAGTATGTTTGTTTTTGAACTTGACTTTCATTTACCTTTGTGTGCGGTGTGCAACCCTTATTTATTTGTTTTATTACTTACCTCGGGATTTCGTGGTTTGCTATTGGTCCGTGCTACTTACCTGTTGACTTTAGTTACAAATCACGTGGCGCCCTTCACATATATAATTCTATTTTTTTAAATCATTAAGAGAATCTTTTTGACACCCAGCCCTTCACTGAAGTCTAGCCGGCTGCTTGCATGGGGTTACATACTTTTACTCATTTGTAGAACTATCTAACAATGTTTTTACGGAATTGAAGAAATTAATAAGGGAGTACGTAAACCTGTGTGGATAATTTTCAACTTAAATAACAGGTTTAACCTATTATTAGATGATATTGCATAATCATATTTTATCATTACACAATTATTATGTAATATATACATATATTTATTTCAATAGTATATAAATTGTGGGTTTAATGTACACCTTTTTTGGAGAGAAATTGCAGAACGGCTATACTAGCTGTAAATAGATTTTAACTGTTCTTAGGATAATGGTGTTGGTGTTGGCTATTTGTCGTGTTGACAACACTTTTGTTTGGCTGTCTAGAAAATTTAATTCATTTCATGAAACATGATGGTTACTGCATGTATCCAGCGTCCTAATATATCTTTGTGACCACCACATGACCTCAAATTTTAAGGTGGCGACATATTTTTATAACTTAATCTTAAAACAAGAAACGTGTCATATTTTTTTTTAACTTTCCAAAATAAATTGCTTTTTAGATCACATTTACAACGAAAATACTTTGGTAAATATTTTTATTAAAAATTTCATCTACAATAAATGCTTGAAATGACCACAATCATTTTGTAAACATAAATGGATTCATTGTTCTATATTGTGAAACACGTTGATTAAAACTTCTTCGTTGATATCATTTACTGCTGCAATGGTGGCTTTTCTCAGCCCATCAAAAGTATGGAGACGGTTTAGAAACACTACTTTCTTTAAATGGTTAAGCTAGAAAAAAATTAGTGGTGTTAGATCGGGGGAATGTGCTGGCCAACGTCCTGTACTTATTTATCGATTGCCAAAATATTCTGCAAGGTATGTTATTCTTGTCAGCTGTATGTGGGGGTAGCATCATCTTGTTGAAAATATCCGTTCTGGAGTTCATCATCTTGAAGTTCATTAATGAACGGCTCTGTTAACTATATCGTCTAAACGTATGGGTGCCATAATGTGTCTATGTGATATTGCAATCCACACTCCACTTTTAATGGATTGTCGTTTCTTTGTAAATGTGTTTTGTATCCCAGGTACAATCATTTTGGCTATTTATATAACCCGAAAGGTGAAACCAAGCTTCATCGAAAGAGAAAGTTATGTTTAATTGCTCCTCATTTAAATGTTCATTAAACCATAAGCAATAATTTAGCCTTTGTTTACAATTTACTGTTTCTTCAGTACTCCTAGTCATCTTGTGCCTGGGTACACTTCGAAAATACGCTATTACAACAAACCTGTCCTATTTATCCATGAATGCCATTTTCACTAGGCAAATATTGAGCGTTCCATTCAGTAGTCTTTAAAAAAAACAGTTACTGTGCAATAAATGCTATATTTAGGAAAATTCACAAGAACATCACAAGAAGCGTAGAAAGTAACACTTTCAAACACGCTTAATGTCAGATGACAGAACGTAAGCAATAAGGAGGACAGCAAACAGTAAAACAAAAAAATACACTATTTCTGTGACGTTCGTGGTGACATCCGTTGCTCACTCTGTACCCGGTGATTCAGTACGGGTGGCCACCGACATTATCTCGGCAACTGCTATGCCTAGAGCTTCGGGACAAAAAATTTCATAACCAATGTGGCCACCAGAAGTATTCGAAAATTATTTTAAATGTTCAAAAGTTAACCGCCAGAGGGCATACCTGCTATAATAAAATCAGTATTATCTTAGAAAATTGCAGATTGAGCTATAGCATTGAATGCAACGCTTGAGAGCTGAGTTAATATCACATTATTTTGTTTAGTGACTTTTTTTCGTATCAACTATAATAAGGAAGGGGGAAGCCAATCAATTGTTCAATATGTAAATGTCAATATCTCCTAAACCGTTCAACGGATCCGACTATATATGGGCTCATTCAATGAAGCATTTTATGGGTTTTTTAGAAAAAAATTCGTTCAAACATTTAGTTTGAAATAGGTAAACTAGAGGGGGTTTTCTGTAGTGATTACATATTTTGGTGAATTGTAACAACAAATTAAATATAACCGTGCTGTATAATTACCAGCGTCGCAAGCTAAATTAAATTATTCAAATTTCAGTGAAAACCGCATCTCAATATTTCTATCCGTTCTCAATTTATCTCCAAAAGAAGGAATTTGTAACAAAAATTAACGAACTTAATCCGCAGATCCATTCAAAACTATAGTTCAACCTGTAATTTTCTGAGATAATACTGATTCTATGACTGAACATAGCAGGTACGCCCCCTAGCGGTGAAATTTTGAGCATTAAAGTAATTTTCGGATACTTCCGGTGGCCACATTGGTTATGTATGTTTTTGTCCCGAAGCTCTAGGCATAGCAGCTTCCGAGATTCAGCCGTTGGCCACCCTTACTGAATCACCCGTTACAAGGCAAACTTTCGTGGCTAAAAAATTAAATTCATTGTTGAATGCAGTCAAAATATTTCAAAGAGGGATTTTCAAAAATGAATATATTAGAGCGCACTTGAAGATGATATATATAAATAGCACTTATAAGCGTATAAGTACATATTTATATACACAGGGACCAGCAAGATCCTTCAGTCTTACTTAATACACAAAAAACGGGCGATATGGTGGAAGAATACCCTCTCTGATTTTAAGAATATATTGTCAGGTATTCCGCAAGGATCTATCCTAAGTCCAATCCTCTTTATTATCTATATATATAAACGACCTGCCTACTAGTACACCGTATATGAAGGCCTGCATGTACGGGCATTACGCATCTTTCTTGGTTAGGTATCCAGAAACTGAAAACACAAAAGATGAATTAAAATATCAAGTGGTGCCAATAATCTGAAATTAAGTGAAAATCTACTAATGATTGATAAATATCCCGAATATGAATATTTTTCAATAATATACTATTTACCGATGAATATATATTTCATTTACTATGTGTTTGTTATTTTATTTGTTTATTGACTTTTAAAACACGTTTTTATTCTTTTTTTTTTTGATATTATTTATGAGCTTTGTCACTGAAATTTATAATTTACATTATTTGATGCTTCGATATAAAAATAAGTATGAACATAAAAGAAGCAGATTTTAACTACCAAAAATACTCATTCTACGTTTATTTTGTAATTTTAATTTATTTTCGACGTATCATCTTGTAATTTTTGATTATTACTAATTTTTACGTTCCCTTTGTGTACACACCTCTTGCAATAATGTAGCGAAATTATAAACTTTGATTGGGAACTGTAAATTTACGTTAGAAAAATTGGAAATTGAAGTTGAAAAAGAACAAATGATGATTTCCCGACCAGCATCAAAGTGATGGTAAATGATACGAAAACTTTTATTCGATAACTGTTACGTAACTGCTACCGAATGTTCGACTTAGCGATAATATATAAACTGGATTTGCACTACTGTGCGAAGCTGAATGCTGATAAACTCGATAACGAATAATTAAAAACATCAGTGTCCACTGCGCCATGCGAGATTGGGCGATCCAGAGCATTTAAACGAACTACCCTTAACTGCGGTTAACCAGTAGTAGATCATCTACAGTCCTATATGTCCTTAGTAACGCAGAATATATTCGGAACGACTCGGCTACTAGATAATATTATTTAAAAGTTATTCGAAATTCGAAGAAAACTAGATAACTTATGCTACCGAGCTGTCATATAAAGGCTAACACCTTCTTGAAAGTTACACTTTTTCTGAAAGTGAAGTTGAACTGAAAGTTTTAGCTACCTTATCGGAATAACCATTAATTATTTCAAAGATACAGAACTACATAGTTATGTTTATAGAGGTATCTGGTTTCCTGTTAACCACAGACCTTACCTATAGGTAATTTTCATTTTTTGTATAAATTTATGGTGACTTTATAGTTGCAGTTGCTTTAAGAAGAATTACAACAAAGTAAGCTTTTCTGTTTAAATTAGGTAAGTTCCTTCATCGACTTCTGTAACAAACAAAGACACTCACCAATACATATAATAATATCATTTATTGGCATTATACAGATTATACCTATATACATATTAAACTCATATATACCGAAAAGGCTAAATCATCGTAAGATGTTCTTCCTCTAACCTCCAGTGACTTATAACGTTCAGATTTTCGTATTTTAATGTTGGCCAAACGTTTAATTTATGCAATTATAGTCATCCAATTTTATACTTAATTTCATTTTTCGAAGACTCAAGCAATTTTAAACCAAAAGCTCGTGTTTATGAAAAAGACCGTATTAATTCAGTTCATTTGACATTTAATAATTTTACAATATTCATTATTTATTCCTGAATGATTTAAGGGTCCCGGCCCATAAAAGAGTTTGTTGTTTTCCCACTGAGGGGGATAGAAATCAAATATATACCATTCTTCTCCATTGCCGTCACAATTTAAAAAAAATCATGTTTCTGTGACCACTAGCAATCACAACCATATATGTTAATTTGAAATTAAAATACCATTGGGAATCCTAAACCATTAAATCTGTGAGTGCTGGTATCTCATAGTACAGTCTTAATGAACCTCCATGATTTTAAAGTAACAGCTGATTGAAGCGATTGGCGCCATGTGCTACTTTGTGGTAACCGTAACTCTAAAAGGAATGTTTGTTTTTTGGTGACTGCTACTGCACTATCAATTTTGTCAAGTACATACTAGATATTTTCAAGACGAATATTTTAGCAACTACTGTTTATAATTTTTTTTTTTGCAAATAATTACCATATACTTACAGAGCAGAATTGCAGCACCATTGCTGTTTGTGAACACTCAACGACCTCACATTACACAAGCATTAATCTTTTTTATTGCTATAGTAAAAATACTAAATCAATAAAGATTTGTTGGTTTAGAATGTTTAGAAATAATTACAATAATACGCACACGTAGGTGGACAATCTTGGAATTACCCAAAATCTTCATTCTTCTTCTTTAATGCAAATGTATTTTAAGAGTGCATTATCATTTCTGTAATTGGCAACAATGTACTTGTCAAAAAATTTGTAAAGGTTTTAACTATAATGCAGAATCAAATTGTATTTAGTGCTTCCAACTACACTCAGAAAAGTTACTGTGTTGAAGTAACAAAATGCTTTTGCACTTCGTGCCGCATTCGCACTATTTTATAAATTTCAATAGCATCCATACACTCATGAATATTTCTCTTTTACGAATGTTATTTTTACTAACAGAGCAATAACAATTGCAAAAAAATTACTTGATCTAATGAATTATTTGCATAGAAGACGTCGAAGCAAACACTAGTAAAATAAATAAATACAAGTAAATAAATCCAAACCATGTACTTGCTTTTTTCACTCACTAAATAATTACTTTCATTGTGGCAAAAGATATTAACTTCTTATCCTTTTAAATGCGGCATAAAATGCCGCGACGCCTCCTGGAGGGTTAAGCCAAAGCAATTTGTAAAAATTTAGCTGGAATGGGTTTAGTTAAATTACAGTTTTAACTTTAATTAACAATGATAATTGTTCTTTTAACGAAAGTTAACAAGTTTTTTTTTTCCATTAAACTAAAAATGCGATTAGATAGACAAATCTGAAGTATTAAATCAAATTACGTTTTGGGTTGTAGAAATTGAAGAATATCAGTACAATGGTAGCACATCTATTTTGTAGCAGTTTTCTCCCTATATGACACAGCAAATACGTTAAATACTTACATGTATTACAGAAATTGTCCTATAGATGGCGCCTCTCCTATTTCATTCCAGCAACAGAATATATTTAGCGCAACTAGGGTGATAAGTACGATCATAACATAGTAATCGGACATATTTACCAGATAAACGTCTAATAGAAGCCGTTGATGGGGCGACTTCCTTAACCGCATACTGCAGCGGCGGAGGAATCCTCGCGATCAACCCCCAATATGCGGAACAAACACTTAGCGTGTTTACAATATTGACCGCATGTCTTCCTCAAATAAGTACGTTGTTAAAATAAGATTAAAGATAGTTATAGTTTGTTCAATTAAATAGGTATTCATTTAATGGAATATTCAAAATTGATAAATTGAGGCATAATATATGTTTGAACCAACTAAAAGGATTTGGTTAATTTGACTTAAATTTTGGTTATAATTAAATTATTTCAACAATTATTTTTCACGTGATACGTTTAGAGGGTTAGGTTACAATAACAATATAAATTAATGGTACTAACAATGAATACCTAGCACTTTTTTCGTACCTGCAGCAAAAAAATTCGGTTCGCGATATACAACCAAACAGCATTGTTAAATTAATTACATTTTGGATAGCTACTTTTCTGAGTGTATAAGTTACTGCTTAATAATAATAATGTAAATATATTTGCAATTATACCATTACAGACTTTGTCAAAAATTTTATCGCTTGCATGTATAAAATACAGATAGTCAAAGAGATATAATATATAACAAACAAAACACTTAAATAAATAAATATAAAAGGAAACAAACAGAACATGCATAGTATATGTACATAAAGTAAGTATAAATAAAACTTATAAATAAATAAGTAACGTGAGGATAAAAATGTGTATAGATAAAACTTGTATAAATAAAAAAATATGTATTTTAAAAGAAAATTAGAAAATTAGGTTTGCAGAAGGCAAAGAACATAATGGAGAACATATTGAATTTTGACGAACAAATTCAATATGTTCTCCATATACAGTAGTTTGTAATTGACTAACAACATGTTTTTGTAATTTTTAAGAAAATGTAAATTTTAAAATAAGTTTTAAAATGTCCTTGTCTTGAAATGTATAAAAAATTTGAATTATATAAAACAATTTTCTGAAGGAGACAACAATAAATAGATTGTCGAAACGTAAATGAAGAGTTTAATTGATTAAAAAATTTAATTCATTATATAAAAATAAGCCGCTAACTCATGAAAAAATAAAAAACATTAGTTAAGTTACTAATAAGTTACTAATTTGCGATGTCATCCTAGAATAACACTAGACTTTATACTATAATTAATAAATATTCTTGGCCCAATTTTTATTGCTAGAAAGTGCTAAACCGAAATCTGTATGCAACGGTCCTCTACATGTTTCTACTTTCAATAGTTGATCTTCGACGGCCGTCTGCGTCTGACTCACACGCTTGCCTACCGTGATAGTGGGAGACCCCCTTTCCGCACAATGTCGAGCAGTGACGAGATGACTCGATCAACCAGCGGGAAGCGGGCAGCGGGCCACGAAACGGCTGACTCCATTTCAATGTAATTTTTGCATATACTGCGATCACCCTTTCTTCCGTTAGCTCCGCGCAGATAGCTACAACCGTCTGAAATCAGGGGCCAATCTAGATGAGGCCCCAGTACGTCGCTTGTCTGCATAAATAACTACAAAGCGCGTTTGGTCGTATCAAATTATGGGAATCGCAAAGTTCGTTCTGTACTTAAAGCAGATTTAGTGACGTCAATGGAAAACAGCTCCAACCGAATAATTATTCCTCGTTAAGGGTCCAGACACGAGAGCGATAAGACCGTTGCGATCACAGATACTGATAGAAACTCTTCTTGTGAGTACTCAGTGACATCTGGAGTGCCACAAGGTTTCCATCTGGCCCTTTACTATCTAATATTTACATTTACGGTTTGCTGAAAAACTTAAACTGTGATTTTCTAGTGTATACAGATCATTACCTACTTAGTCTACTTACACTTCTAAAAACAAAGAAATGTCTCAGTTTTCACTGACTGGTCTGCTAACAAACTCTTTAAATTGGCGAGGGTAGAGATTATTTCACTTACACTCTTCACTACGTCAAAAATTGACTCATATATTCTGGGAAGGTTGTGCGCAAAAAGTGGATTATGTTGTCCCACCACGCGATCAATGTTTGCTTTTAAATTTCATTAATCTTCACTCGTTTTTTTCATTCAACATTTTTCACAAAGCCTAAATTGTTTATAAGAAGTCTGAAATGAATTGCACTTTTTAAGATTAGAATGTAAAATTATACTTGCCTTATTATATTGTTATTATATGTTGTGTGAGGTTTATTCACAGATATCATCAGCACCATTAGAAATACATGTCTCTTATCAAATTATGTATAAATAATCTCTCAATATCTCATATTCATTTTACCTTTGAAGTTTTCAATACATATACTTAGTCAATGAAAAAGAAAGTAGCCACTATTCGTATATTGAAACAATGTTAGTTTATTTGCAATAAAGTATGCAACCCAGAAACAGAAAAGTCTAAACAGATTAACTCATTTTTCTCTCGCACTATACAAATCCATTCAAGGTAATTGCAACCCTAGCTTGCTGATCAATTTTTCATGGAAATCGTATCCACATCAATTACGAGAAATGTCTTTAAAACGACAGCAAAAACTGTTTACGCTTTACTATACAGAAATCAAAGCCACTCCAATTTACTATTTGATAACATAATGCTTCATAATTTCTTTTCGAAGTTATTTTTTAAAAAAATTTTAACTGTTTAAAGCAGTAATTGTCCACTCGCTAATATGTTTTATTGGAGCTTCCGAAGATGCAAACGGTATATTCATTTGGAAAGCAATAATCCTAATATTTTAATTAGTATGAAAGCGTCTGGATGTAATATATCTCTTTGTTAATAGGTATGTTTAATCAAATGTTTGGGATTATTTATTATATTTAAAAAAATTGGGTGTACTTTTTTTTTTAAAGAATTTATCGAAACATTTTCTTTTCATTTAACAAACATATTCGGATATCAATAATTAAACTACAGTAATAGAAATCGAATACGGAAATGATAGCTGTACCGCCGAAGTAAAGATTACATAGGTACTACTTCCACTTATGCAGAATTAAACATTAGTTGTGTATTGGCTTGAATAAGGTGGATGAACTTCTTACAAATAATAAACAAAGTGGGGACAATAAAAGTTGTAAGCGAATGTTCGAAGCAGATAGAAAGTCCTCGCCACTGTTTAGATCAACAGCTGTTAGTGTTGGTGTTCAGTAAACGTGGGAAGTGCAGACCATGAAGTTCTCGTCGTTACTTGTATTTTCATTGGCCGTATTAACTGACGTTAGTGGATATCCCCAAAAGGGCACACACAGTAAGTAGTAGAACAATGACATAATACTAATTTTTAAATAGAATGGCATAAAACGCTTGCGAATTTCCAAAAGTGTGTCAATGTTTACATCTTTATTTGTACAAGTAGGTTAACTGCAGCAAATAATGACGAATCAAGTAATGAAGTAGTGCAATATAATTTAGATATTACAACTTATTTTCGTATTATTTACAAATCTACATATTTCATATTTGATTTTGCATATTAAATCTGCATTCTTGTGCGCTGTGTCAGTTAATAACCTACCGCAGCTTGAATGTATAAAGGTTCTCCTCTTGAGAATAATATAAATTTGATATTTAGTTGCAACAGAAGAATCTATGGGCGCAGTCAGCACCACCAAGGAAATGATGTTTATGCTCATTGTGAGCCAATAACCTTGGTTTTAATATTTGTAACACCTTCAATTGCAGAATAGATAACTGAAAAGTTCTTTCCTGTTGTAGTTGTTGCAATTATATAATTATAGATTGCGATAGAAATTCTATGAAATAAAATCGTAGTAAGTGGGTACACATCAATAACTATCAAACACTGTAAAGCTTGTTTTCATTAATGTAAAATAATTCGCCTAACTTTGAATAATTTAGTAGTTTTGATCTGAATTACATTGGTTTTCATGTGTACAAGTATCTACTTGCATATTGCTGCGAAAAAGGGTAGAAGTCTTAGTTATTATAAAGACACTATCAGAGAGCTGATTAAACCCCTGCTGCTGTTTCATTTGTCGCACTGAAACTGTCCATGTAATTAACTGAATCATTCAATTCGCGCCACGATTAACTGAATAAAATAGGTCGAGTTAAATGTTAATTTCTCACTTCTATTTCAAAATTTTCGACGCTAATCGGGTAACTGCACCAATAATGAGATTAATTGAAAATTTATTAAACTCGCATAAATAAATAAAAATGTAAAAGTAATATTTTAGTAGGTGCTTTCCTGAAGAGATAATTTATTGCAAATAAATTAACAGATATATAAGTGACAACTGTAATTGTTTTGAACAATATTATTACAACCTGAAATGTCCGTCATCAATATAAACATACCATTAAGCTGACGTAATTTCGTACAGACATTAACCCGTTAAAATAAGAACCGTGCTTAATTAACAGTATCCTGAAATGCTGACGTCAAAAGAAGAATCTGTAAAATTCATTTATCTAATCATATTTTCCTCGTATTTGCCTATAAAATCTAAATATTAAATTTTGTCATCATATCGCTAGTTTGCAGTAATATATTTTCTACGTATACTGGCAGAAAAGCTTCTTTTATCCAAAGAAATGTCTTACATGAAAGAAATGGTACTCTTTAATAGTTAAACAAACAAAGATTCCTTGTTGACACGCTAAGGATTTGTTTGAATCATCAATTTTGTTGCAAAAAATACTTTCTAATCAAAATTTATATCGATCGATGATTTTTATCTCTATTCATATACAGGTGTTTACTGCAGCTTGGTATGGGGGTTGTGCCGTAAGGAGGGGTGGTCGTGTGGGCCCCGACCGCGCAGTCGTAGTGCAGTAAAGTGCCTCATCCTAGTGGAGGCACCTTGTTGAGCGATGCGCAAAGGAAATACGAGTTCTGCTTGTAACCTTGTCTGTTTACATATAGAAAAATGCTGTTTACTAGTACAGGTTCTTTGTGATGCCAAGAGTAGAGAACAAACTTTTGAATTCAAATCCAGTTTACTATCTTATTATACAAATTTTAATACAAAAGGAATTCTATTTGTTTCATTTTCTTGACATGAGTAAATATTTGTTGATGTGTTCGAAGGACGTACGTTTAAGGAAATTATGGATTTTTTTTTTGATTCAATTGTATATTTTTTCAACAAGATGGAGTCTAGTTTAATTCAAATCAATCACTGAAAAGAACATTTCTTTCATTAGAAACACGTGTTTCTAAAATTTAAAAATATACTTTAAAACGAATTTTTTGTTTTAAAAAATTATTTTGGGCAATTCAAACCTATACACTAAAAAACCGATTTATTTGATAATTTTGTTTAAGTTATCTAAATATTGAATTAAATATGGGCAAACAAATATTTGGTTAATTCAACTCAATTATTATATGATAAAACTTTGGTTGAAATTATTTTGTTGTCCTGAACAAATTGGTTTTTCCGTGTGAAACAATTATTCCATTGTGGTAAAGTATTGAGTCAAATAAACAGATTCTCTGTGAATAATATTTTTTGGAAGTATTCTTGACAGAGTGAAAAATAATGACAATAAAAATACTTAATGGAAATCAAAAAATGGAAAGAAATAAATACAGAAAGAATGAATTGCTTGAAAATATCGTTACAAAAAAAAAAATAAATACTAAAAAGAAATCGTAATTATCTCTTCATTGACCTAATATAAAACCGTTATATATTCATCCTTTTGAGCAAAAAGTTATTGCGAAAAATCGGATTCAGTTATTTTGGGAGTCACTTGCCATAATTTTTATAAGTTTTAAAACAATTTCTCACCAGACAACCTTTGTAGCAGATTTTGGATGTATTGTTAAGTGTATTACTATTTATATCTCCATACGCAAAAAGTAAAACATTTCAATTAACGACTACATCCAGTCTTTTATGATTAATAATATCATGTTATATCACTGGAGACTACCGTAAGTCAAAATGATACGCTTCTTCTATTGGCAAGCGGTTTTAGATCCAGTTGCAGGATTTCGAACTCGTAAAATAACCACAACTGGCTTTTTTTGTTACCTCGTTTAATGTTTATTAGAAAGCCAGTTTCTTGCAATGTACATATTATGGATGTTGGTAAATTGCCTCCCTACAGGTAGTAGGAGAAAGGATCGGACTTAATTGGTCTCATAAATGGGTAAACTGCCTCCCAAATCTTTGTAATTATAAACTCCAATCATTATTGCTTTATTATTTATCGACTGGGACCTAATTTACACATGTATATCAGGTAACTAAAAACTGTGGGAGAGAATTTTACGATTATTAATAGTTGCTCTTTAACAAATTAATGTATTTCTGCTATTAACTGTAATAATTAGGATCACTGTAAAAAGCTTGCAATCCTTGCATAATTACCGTCCTGGCGGCCTTTCTAAATCTAATATCGACGTATGTTCGGGTAAACGCTCGAACTTACATCTCCGCTTAGCTTAATGGGTAAAGCGCTCGTCCGGAAAACGGGAGGGTGTAGGATCGAATCCTGCGTGAGGAAAAAAATCCTTCTAATTATTACAGTTAATAGCAGATACATTAATTTGATATTTTCTCACTGTAAAAAGCTTGCAATCCTTGCATAATTGCCATCCGGACGACCCTTCTAGATCTAATCCTCGCATTCACACAGAATGTGGTAAACAAGGTGTCTTTATTGCAGCCTGACAAGCTATTCAGTTCTCGTATGCATTACCCAAACCAGTATTGGTTGTATTTTAGGATTCACTAGTGCCCTCAGTTCATTTTCATAAACCCTGTAAATGATTTCAGTAGCACAATGCAATACTGTGTATGCATCTGCTTGAAAGACGGTGGCATATTTTCCTAGTGGAGGAAAACTCGCTCCACTGTACATTTCAGCTTAAGTTTGCTTTCCGGTTTTTGATCCGTCTGTAAAACAGATCAATTCTCTCAACCTGTCTCTGTAGTTGCATGGAATCCAATTATCCGATCCATGATTTACACTTTCTGTTTAAAAGATATCTTGAAATTACGTGATCTGTTCTTATTGCTTTCCACATGATGGACAATATTTGTGTCTCATTGCTGCATATCTGCCCCTTGACATTCCTTTAATCTTAGATGTCCCATTTTTCTTATTTTCGTCCATTATCACGAAATGGAGAGGAGAAAGATCTAGGGGCATTCCATTACTGCTGCAGGAGTAGTCTTCAATGATCTTGCTATTTCCACGCAAGCCTCTGTATCTTGTAAGGTTCAGTTATAGCAGTTTGCTGCTGCACTTTGTCCATTATACGAGAGATGCATAAATTATCATGCGTCTGACCACCATGGTGTATGTCCAGTAAGTCATGTTTGTTATTTTTATTTAAGCCCTAATAAAAAACCCCACAAATTATTTATTTGAATACAATAATCGTTTGACTAAAGCATGTTATTTTTTCAACATAAGTGAATATGTTGCGTTTAATACGAGATGCAGGAAATAAATTTGAGTTTAAAGAAATTACATATGAGTTTTGTTTTAAAACCAAAGATATATTCTTGCTATTTTAATTCAAAGAAATATTCTAAAGCAAAATTTGTTTCTTTAGAAATACGAGATTTTTGAGTATAAACAATATTTATTTGACAAAGGAACATGCTTAAAAATAATTCTTTCTATGAGTGTATATGACACACCTGTAATATTACCGTTTGGGTCTTCAACCATTTTGCAAGACGCCAACACAGATTGTGTATGATTCTAAATATACATGAAAGTGTCAAAGCAGAAGTAACTAATTCTAATGTTAGTAAATTAATGAGAAAGACGTAAATGCTACAGCAAGCTTCAAATGAAATATGCTCTCCATATTAGTAAATTGCAGTAAATGGAAATTAGAACGCAGAACTAATACTTCCTATTTAGTGGGTTGATCATTTTCAAGCGGTTGTCATTGAATAAATATGTGGTAGGTAGATACCGCGCAATAACAATAATGAAATTTCATGGCGTGTGATTTCTTTCCGTAATGTTAATTGTGAGTTTCGGTTTCGTTTCACATCGCGCAAATAGGTTTACTCTTGTATAGATTTTCAAAAGTTTTGCCTACTTCAGTCGGGAGATTTCATCACCGCTACCAATAAGGATAAAGTTGCGACAGATGTCGGATTTCAGATTGATTAATTAAATTTTATGGTTTTCGCGGTCTCCATTGAATAATGGGTGAGATAGCCTAGAAGTAAATTACTATCGTCTATGTAAGTTGTCCGAAATAAACGGAAAGTACCTACCTACCGGACTTTCACAAAAACTTATTTCCATTTTCTAACGAACGTACACAAAATGTTAATTCCCTAGACACATGGGCACTGCAAATATAAAGTTTTAGGGCACACAACATTGTATAATTTCGCAATTTTTACTTTGTATGAAGGCTGTAAGAAGTAATGTAATTCAGTCCATTTGGTTTATTATAGGAAAAAATAAAGATTAAACCAAGTGTAACGCAGGCCAAAATTCTCAAAAAATTGAATTCTTCTCTAACATGATCCAAGAAATTGGATAGTTGGCTTGTTACTATGTATGTGCATATAAGGAGAGCCTATAGAAAAGTGAATTCATTTTTTTATTGGGAAACTGTTTACAAGAAACCAAACACATTCTATTTTAGAAAAAAAAAACTATTAGAAAGAATGCTTTATTAACGCGTTTGTTTGAATTTTGTACACATGGTGGACAGAGAAAAAAGATTCTTTCTGCCAAAAGAAAAAACAAAATGGAATACAAAGTCAGTACAGTTTCAAGTAAAATAGTACTAGATTTATGTCAAAATCGTATTAGTACTTAAATCATCAACACGATGATACTCTTGTTAGAGCAAAGTCTTCTGCATATATAGTATAGCAAATACGTTAAATGTATACTGTATAAATACCAAAATTGACGTAAAGATGGCGGTTCTCCTATTTCACTAAACAAACTTTGCATATTCCGCATAAATTTTCTACATAGCAGACACGGCTGCCAAATATTTATATTTTTACCGGATAAATGATTCTGACATAAATAAAGTACTGAAGGAAAACTATTAACACTTTCCCTAGAATAATTCTTTCTAATTTAAATGTTACATGAAATCGCGCACGTGACAGAAACCGGATCGTGAAAACCGATCTTATTATTCGCAAAGCAAATTTAAAATTCCGTACCGAACCCTGTCTGCAGTTGCCCAAGTTTTCGCTCGAGTACTTTTTAAAATGACTTGCCCAATACTCCAATGGAGAGGTATATTTGCAATCACCTAATTTGTTATGAAATAACTGCAGAACTAGAAAAACTGGAAATGGAATCGCAATTAATCACCAATTAACTGCAAGTCGTTTTATAATTGTTTTCTTGTAGTATTGTATTATTTACATCAATTTCGCAAAAGAATACGATTTCGAAAAGTTGTAAGTTGTGAGTTTATACAGTTGTAGGTACGCATGTATAAGATTTGCCATTTTGTTTGTTTTATATAAGCCGAATATAACTTTATTTACTTTCGGTTAAAAATCTACTATTTCACAAACAAAGCATTTTAGAAATGAAATACCTCGATTAACTTTGTGGAAGGAGTCAAATTTTGCGATGTCTGAAATGGAATATCATTTGCAGTTTTTTTTTTGCTACTTATGCTTAGAGGTATACAATTTAGAATTCTCAGCAGTAATATCAACCATTGTTATTTTTGCATACACATCATTAAAATATATAAGATTATATTGTAATACTATTTAGTTTGACATAACGCAATGTTAATATTTATTTATTAACATTGTGTTATTATTGCTCTGGCAAATTTCAGTAGTACTGATATTTACAAAGAATAACATTGCGGCTATTAAAAGTGTATGTATTTTTCCTCTCCATTTTTTTTTAAAATTATAAATATCTACTTATATTAAAGTATACATTAGTTGTGTTAATTTTCGCTAATTTTTGTATCAAAAGCGTAAAAAGTGAATAACCCTATGTTTACCTCTTTAAATAAGTCAGTACCCCACAACAAATTTGTTGTCTTAAATATCCCGAATATTACGTCGCTCATTAATAATTGACACAGAATAAGTAAGAGAAAGATGTTTATACGAATCTATTGATGTATGCTAATAATGTCTGCTACATCTATTTGAAAGCTAATTAATTTCGAAAATGTGATTAATATCCTCTCTTACCAATTTTAACAATTTTTTGTACATTTGATTATTCGAATTAACTGTCTTGACATTTGTTCACTTTTACTTCGTAAATGGTGTACATGAATTGCAATTCCTACTACAGATGGCAATCTATCAATTAAATATTTTAATTTTATTATTTTTTTAAATTTTACGCGTTTTCTTGTAGAAGTACTGAATTACACATATAATAAACATACCATTGTTAGAATTTCGTTATTTGTTTTGCTTAAAAGCTTCTAAGTTCTTTAAGTACTCGAATTCTTAATTCGAATACATATACTCGAGTTTTGACCAGTTCTGCTTGATTATACCTTTTATAAGTGGTTGAATTCGTAGTATTTTGGAAGTATTCATTGGAAAAATGCATAGTTTGGTAATCATTGTTTATTTTTGTATTATTTAATTACAATACAAGGAAACTATTCCGGAATTGTGTAATGTAAATAAATGTTATAGCACAAGCTCTTAAAAAATAATGAAGCATATTCCGTTTTTAATTAAATTTGAAAAATAAAATATATTGACGAACACGAGAGTATATATGGAACCGCATAGAAATTTCTACTACATAAAAGATTTACTTTGTGAATTATTCTAACTCATGTTGGCAAAGCCACCAAGATAATGACAAAAGATTGGTAACGAGCACATGTAACCAATTTTGTGCCAGTAATAAGAAAATAAAAATTTGATATTTCAGAGAAGAAAGTTGATTGTGATCTAGAGATTAATGCTTGAAGAATTGAACTGTTCCTTTGAAATAAATCAATAGCCATATTATCAAATATACCTGATCTGAAAATATTTCTTATAAATGAATACCATAGCATATGAGCCATAACAATATTATATTGATAGTTTTCTTCCACTAAAAAAGGAAAAGAAAAATAAGAATAGTAACAACCAGAATGAATATAGATTATTAGATTATGCATGTAACATGCGGCTTATTATATTTGTAATAGGTGGTAATATCTACCTTTCTCAGTATGAACATGTCTTGTTTAAATTTCTTTTGGGGAAAATACAAAAAATAACTAACAAGGGGACACCGGTAGGTTCCAAATTCCGATTTCCTTGAAACTTTACAGACTGAAAGAATACCATAGTAGAAGCATAACGCATTTTTTTTTTCTACGGAAACGCCCGATTTAGGGGTACACCTCCCTCCAAAGTTTGCGCGATTTTTCATTTTTTTTTGAATATCTCCGAAATTATCACAGATGTTAAAAAACTTCTTTAACACAATTTGCAGCAAATTACATACCTCCAAAGATAATGTAACCTATTTTTGCAAAAATCTAATAATGGGGGATGGGATACCCCATGCTCCCATGGCTCACTTTCTTTTTTATTTTATTTCTCAAAAAAAAAAGACACCTTCACATAGAAAACTATGGTGTATAGCAAATTCAAAGAATTAATAATAATAATTAAAAAATAATAATATACGTTTAAAATAACTAAACCTGTATATTGATATACATCAAATATAAAATATTATCAGTTGCATTTACTAAATAAATTCGTTCGCATTTTATATATTTTTTAATAAAATGCCCTTCATTCTTCTACAACGATATCATCAGAAAGGTGCACATACTTTGAACAAATTTGGCGCACAAGACGAAGATCTAAATATTTAACATGCAGTATATGTAGATTTTGCAGTTGACACTGTGTGACTTTTTGGCACGTAGACCATCAAGTAGTTCAATGCATACTTCAAGTAGGACAATATATTAATTAATTACATTGGCACAAATGCCTAGGTAATCTAATCAATATCAAGTTTATATATTATTTCTCCTGCTGCGTGAAATTGTAGTTTAACACAATGCCAGTTAACATAGTTAATGTGCTGAATATGTTACTTATATGTTATACTTGTATTATTATTTTTAATTATTATTATTATTATTAGTAATTCTTTGAATTTGTTATATACTATCGTTTTCTATGTGAATGTGCCTTTTCTGAGATATAAAACAAACAAGAAAATATTTAAAAAATGTGAGCATGGGGTACCCCGGTCTCCGATTACTAGATTTTTGCGAAAATAGGTTACGTCATCGTTAGGGGGCATGTAATCTGCTGCAAATTGTGTTAAAGAAGTTTTTTAATATCTGTTACAATTTCGGAGGTATTCCAAAAAATTGGAAAGCAAACTTTGGAGGGGGCTGTACCTCTAAATTACGTTATGCTTCTACCATACCCTTTCAGTCTGTTACGTTTCATGGGAACCGGAATTTGACATCTGCCGGCGTTCCCTTGTAAGTATAACATAGAAAAAAAGAAAACAGAAAATTTGACAGTGATTCTTTATTCACCTGTTTTTTAATAATATTAGAAGATAATATTAAGAATGCAAGACAATATTATAGATATGCTTTTAGGACTTCTTCTCTCTATCCATAAGCAGATAGCAACAAAAATAGAAAAATAGCCTTTGCAGAACACTGATTGTGTTTCGTTATCAATTGCTCTTGTAAAATATCAAGTTTACGAAACCCAATTGTGTTATCTTTAGATCTAGTTTTAACGGGTACGTGCAAAAGGAAACAGAGCATAACAAATCGAACCAAGTTATTATAACTAATAAAGGGAAAAGAATTATAGGTGAAGAATCCTTTCACTTTTAAAACCGCGCAATCCAGACTATATATGTGCAAGACAAGCAATCTGATTAAAGAATGCATAGATACAGACGTGTGCGCAACTACATAAACTTAGCCATTTTTACGACCTACATAATAGGTCGTTATAATTTATATAGTACCTAGTATAAAGTACTAAATATTATAAATACTCTCAGTGTGGTTAATTGTATCTACGTTACGGAGAACCTTATTTGTGTTGTTTTGATAAAAAGATGACTGAAGTATACTTTCGCAACTATATATAATCTAGAATCTAAGACTGATGAATTTTATTATGTATTATACAGAGCAAAAGGATAAGATCTGTTATATATATTACGAAGAAAAGAGAAAGTTAACATTATTAAGATATATACCGCAACATTAATATTGATGATCAGAAAAAGAAACAAAAGTGGTCTCCTAAAGCAGCAATAGATTAGAACTTGGAATGTTAGTTGGTTATAGTTTAAGAAAATACCTTTGTGTGGTTTATGAAAGAAAATATTAGTTGACACATTGTTTCGTTTTAAAAAAAAGCGTATTCTTTGTAATTATATGCTTATATTTAATTGACAATAAGTGTTAGAAAATATCAGTAATATTAGTAAAATTTCATGTCTTAAAGCTTTGCGATATAATTAAATTAATTAATTCAAATCGAAATTAAGATAAAGGTGACGGTGTTATGTAAAAATGTTTCACTCCCACAATATTTGCGTCTACAAATTTGCATATATTTCCGCATACCAAACATGTTGAAGCTATAAAGTTTATAGGGAAGCAATTGAACTTCTCCAGATGTACAATTTATCAAAATTTATGATTAGTTATGCAAAAGACACATGGCGCGATGAAAAGTACTTAATTTCATGAATTTTCCGTATCAACAAAATAGAGTAAAATTATTCTTACGTAATATTAACATGAAACTGGTTTTTAATCACTAGCATTAGTCATATATTTTTGGCAAATTATCTATAACCGGCTTAGAATATAAATTAGTAATCATTCTGGTGGTGGTGGTCACTAAAAAAAAGTAAAAGATGCATCAATTATTTTTGAAAAGAGCAAATGAAGACATACCTAATGTGTCACATCAGTTCAACTTTTTATACAACATGCCTAAACTCTTTTGATAAGATAATTTGCACGGTATGCCACTTTGCTACAACGGACACACCTGCATATACGTAACATATCAATATTTGCCTTATTAACTTTCTGCTTGTAACCATAAACGACACTGACCATGACCGTAAATAATGTTATATCTGTATGCGAGTATTAAAATTAAAGAACAACTGCTATCTAGTATAAAATGATTTCATTTCTCTTTATTTATTGGACATACATTTATAAATCATATGAATGTTTACAACTGCAAATAAAACTAAAATCTAAATCGCATACCAACCACTTTTTTTTAGATTTTCTTTTGACACGAAATGTTGTTAAAACCAGATACCTTCCGTTGAAATAAAATAGCCCTTCTGAAGAAGTAAAGTAAAGTAGATAAATAACAGTAAGAATGAGAAATTTTACCCGTATCAGTAAAACAGTTGAATCGATGAGAATAACAACAATATAAGTCCGAAATTTGCAATTTATCGTCTGGAAACTGTATGATTTCAATATAGTTTCTTTGGTATCGATACCACTTTAAAGGGGTGGAGACTCAGTGTAGCTCGTAGAAAATAAATGAGTTGGGATCCTTGAAGACGAGATGGTTGTTGATAAAAATCTTCTTTTGAAAACTGTTTTATTTTTGGTCAAGTCGAATCAATGAAATCATATTTCTGTAATATATAAAGTGAAGTGAATTTCCTTTGTGAATTGATGTATTTACCATCGGTCTAAAAATATATAGAAGAAACTGCAAGATTTTTCAACATTAGAAGAAATTTGCTGTATTAACACACATGGTACCTTTCCTTTTGTGGAATCGTACATGTCTCTGCTGTCTTGAATATAACGGTATACCTTGGATGCTTTGAAGGAGATTTTTTCTCTGGATTTCCTGAAACCGGCGTTGTATTTTTGATATGGATAATTTTCTGCAACATCTTTGGTTTGTTACTGCGAAGAAACTCCATTCTGAAATACTTTGGGGTGTGTGCAAGCTGATGTTTGAGGTATTTTGTTTAATTAATGTTTGGATTCCTGTGTAAAGAAGTGTTTATCATTTCGAAAACTTTGAGGTTATTTTTCACATTTGTAAAAGACAGTTTAAATTAAAATCTAATGTGTATAGATTGGTAGGCACGGTTGGTGAATTTATCATATGACATTTAAAAATCCATAATACACTGGATAGTAGTTATTGTATATTTCATTTAAATATTGAAAATAAGTGTACTCATCTTGAGTAAGAGTTCTGATACTTTTTAAATGTTTTTGATATAATATTGGATAATAAATTGTGCGTGTAATTAGTATTACTGTTTTTATTAATAGAAAACGTTAAATATATCAAATGATTAAAATTAGACTATAAATTTAATATTTAATCAAGTAAAAGTCTAATAATATTATATTAAGTTATTGATTTAGAAGAAGACAAGACGTACAGCCACCACGGCAACCTAGTCACTACTGGTAAAAAATATAAATAAACTGTTTATTGCTTGATAAGAGAGGAGGTTACTAATGTGCATGATCTGCAGTAGTGAATTCGAGACATATCAGGCATATTCACAAGCTCATAGCCGTCGAAGGGCGATTGTATTTTTGAATATCATTAAACATAGAAGTATAGGTATCTGTAAAGCAGATTTAAGTATAAAGGTTTATATTTGTGGTTGAGTAAAATATTAGCCAGACAATCTATTATAAAAAATCACAACAGCATGGCTGTTTTGTAGTTCCTCTTTAGCGCTGAGAACAAGAATAATGCAAGTCCAGGACTTATGCTGTTCTTGTTCTCAATAAGATGTATGATCCGTGTAAAGGTTTTAAAATCAGTTTATTCATATGGCACATAAAAGTAGCATTTGCCGGCACATGCTTCTCTTGATTGATATTGAACTTAACATTAGAGGGTTGCATGTTTAGGAATAATAGGCACAATGAGGAGGAGGAGGAGTCCTACAGTCGCAATGGAATGCAATGGAGAAGGCCTACCCCATCTGGTGATAATGGGAGAAGCAAGAATGGGGCATCTCATATTTCAAGAACTATCAAATAGCAAATATGCAGCATTGAGATACAATATTACTGTCCATTATGTGGAAGGCAACCTTTTGGAAATGAATTTAGAAACTTAATAGAAATTTTAAAGACGAAATCACGGGCCGGATAAGCTGCGATCCATCCAATTACAGGCACAAGTTCAGCGAATAAAAGCAGATCAAAAACCGAGAACGGGATTGGAGTTGGGATCTACAGTAAGATAAAAAAGGCAGTGATCACTCTTCTTCTAGGAAAATATACCACGGTCCGTCAAGCAGAACCATATGGAATATTACAATGCGCAACAGAAGTCAATTAGAGCTTATAAAAACAATCGGATCTATACTTACTGAATTACTGAACCCCAAGATACAATCAAGAATGGTTTAGAAATATATTCTAGAATTGGACAGCCTGACAGACCGCAATAAAGTTACTTTACTCCGAGTGCCCGGATACTCAGAATAGATAATAGAAGTAAACGAAAAAGCTGATGAGTTAGCAAGAAGAGACTTCATTGGCTTTATATATAGCCCCATAATCTGTTCTAGGAGTATCCATACATATACTATAGGTAATAGGTATAGGAGTCGGGTCAAAGAAAAACACAAAAAAAATAGTGAGACAATACAACCTAGTAAGATTTCTAATGATATTACACATCAATAAGCATTTTAAGAAGAAATTCCATTACTTGCCAATTCGTGGTCAACAGAGGTTTTGGAATTACAAAAAGGTTAATAGAAAATGCCATCCTAATCCTGCCTAATTACCGTTTCTTTGAATGATATGTATATATTATAAAATAGTATAAAATTGCTACCACACTACAAAAAAAAAACAATTTAAAAAAAATAAGTTTTATTTTGTAATTTTCTTAACAGAAATATAATATTCTTCTACAATGAGATTAAGAACAGAATACGTCGTGGCCCGCTCCTTTTTTTAGTAATGTTTTATTAAACAATCCAGAAAGTTTATTTTAAATTTAAATAACTTCTAAAGACTACAAGGCACAAGTAAATAAGTCAAACAGTTTTTTTTTATTTTCCACAAATTAACAATTTGGACTTAGGTATATTGATTGTTCTTATTCTTTTCGATTCAGTTATAATGTGTGCTTGGCTGGTTCTCACATGTACGCAACGGATGATATACCTCTTGCAGTTCTTAAAATTAATCAAATGGACGCATTTGGTTATCAGTGTGTATAAAACTAGAGACTTGTACCGGTATTTATTTGTATATATGTAGGTCCCTATTTGTTCTATCCTATGCTTACGAGCAAGCATACCAATACATTCCCGGTATTATAACGGTACTTTCTGTTAAAATAATTTAAAGCTATCAATAGCACTATAAGTCGCCATTTTATATTTCTGCATGCCCTCAATCTAAATTTTATCAGCATTCTGTCAATTCCCATTCACTCATACTTCCTTTGCCCGGATTTTTATTTCTAATAACGTGGGCACTAACAAGTTTTAGTTGTAGCTAATCCGAAAATAATTTCGTGTATTCAAATTTTGCCGCTAACAATCAGCATTGTTTTGTTTTTCCTTTGTTTATACCTTGGTCACTATTGATAAGAATCAACCTGTCGACCTTCAAAGTAATTAATCTGATTTAAAGTGAATATGCTCGTAGGTCACACTCTTGTTGAATTTAAAGGATGAGGTGTCACAGCAACAATGCTGATCTAATCTGGCGCTTGTATTTCCACGGTCAGCTTCTGCTGGTCATAGTTAATTTTCATATAATAGTATTAATTTTTCCATAGAGACTTAACTGTAATACCATTTGCAATGTTCTGTAAAGTGTTCTTAGTTAAAGTCTATAGTGCTAATTATTTATATAACCACATTTTAAGCTGTTGAAATTACTAGGTTAAACGATCTCTAACAAGTAAGATGTTATAAGCATGTGAAAGGGAAGAATATGGTTTGGGTTTATTGGCTCTGTTTTACTGCATGTAATTTCCGGTTTTAAAAATGTGTTAGGCCACTTTCTAAACCTCTGTTTCTCTTTAATTTAGGATTCTTGTTATTACCAGAGATTTTAACATTCCTTTATGCAATTTTCATGTGAAGTATGAATTATTTGAATGAAGAAATCGAATTAATGATGGAAACATGAATTGCTGATGAACTAATTAAACATGAAAAGCATTACTTTAATTTTTCGATCTCTTAACTTCCTTTCTTCATTCCAGGTCATATATGCTACTATGCTCTACCATTTGTGAGAGAGATGTTATGTAAGGATAACTTATTTAATATTACTGCGTTTACATGTGTATTTATTTAATAGCATCATCATAGCGCACTGTGTATACATAAAAGCATGAGAACCTTCTTATAAACTAGGTTGTGTAAGTATGTTATATTTCTTTCTTACAATAAAGATCTTCGCATGCGTACCTTGTAGTTAATGTAAAACACAAGGTACGGTACACGAGGCACAAGTTTATGATATGTATTCACGTATAGTAAGTAAATTCGAGGCTTTTTCTAGGAGAAAACGACGCATTTATGTTGTCCGTGATTATACATTCAGTATTTCTATTAAAGCACGTATACAAAACGGAGTAGCATATAATTTACTGTCGTATACCCACTGCATTACTGCACGTAAATGTCATTGCTCGTACGCGCATGTAGTTGGAATTTCGATGCAATAAAAATATAATTAGACGTATAAATATGTGGTACTTCCTAATTCATATATATGAGTACAATTACCTGCGACCCGTTTCGGTTTAACAAACCTTCATCAGGCATATTTTTATTGCAAAATAAGAAAATATAACGGAATTAGTAAATATAATAGAACATGTGGGATTTAATTTTAGGTTAGGAGTATTATGACAGATGAAATGAAAACGTTTTAAATATTATAATATTTACATATGTAATAGAAAAATGAATAAAACGCGCAAAACCACATAATAGAAGGGATGTGGCGTCACTGCAGGCGAAGCTTCTCCGATGACCTGTATTTAACTAACGGGAAACTACACAGTAATATTGCTGGTAATTGTCCGCCAGGAAAATACTGTAATTTTACAGATGAGAGTGAAAATTTCAGTATAACTGTAAATTTACAGCATCGCGTCATCATGCTTTTTCCACTTACCCTTAATATCGCAGTATGATCGCTGAAAATTTAAGCATCATTTCTGATACACATATTTAAACGCTGTTAGAAATTTTTTGACAACGTTTTTGACTTTTACATTAATTGTTTGCTGATTCACTGCGAAACTATAAAGCTTCAGTAATTTTCCTGAAAAAAATTCCTTACAGTAATAATACTGTAAAATAAAACAGGATTATTACTGCATTATTACAGAGACTTTTTACTGTGCACTACAAAAGATTTGATTAATTCGAGACAATTGTTTCGGGAACACGTGGATCCCCATTATCAACCGAATATTCAAATTTCTTTGTGACATAAGCTACATTGGATGTAAGTACATTGTCGCAATATGTTCTGACAAGCTTCCAGATTTTTTAATAAATTGGAATAATTACTCATTCAACTATCGGGTAAATAGGTTAATGAATTATATTATTAAATTATACAGTTGATTAACGTTCCAATCGATACATTAAATCACAAAAAAGTCATTTGAATTAGGATTACTTTTACCTTTTACAAAAAGATAATTTAGAAAGTAAGGTCTAAAATACTGCTTGTTGTTTCCAAGAATTTAATTTAGTTATGTTTTATTGTACTATGCTCTATATACACTGAGCAATTTTCGTTTTTTATTACTTTAGCATGCAACACAATAATAATATTATATAATCGTCTGGTTGCGGGCGTTTTGTAGGAGATCTTTTTATCTGGTGTCAACAAAATTTATTGCTATTTCTGCATCTGAGAAATAGAAAGGCCAGTGTCCTTTTTGATAGTTTTGAGATATTGGCAAATTTATATATTCGAACGACGAATTAATTAAATGGAATACACTTCTGTTGTGACACACGCCTATTTTTTTGGTAAATGCATTATGTACTAAGGAGATTGACCATACTTGTACATATACAACCAATAACAGCTGATTAAGTGTGCGTAGTAGATTAGATTAGATTAGGATTGGGGTGGCCAATGAACTTGTTTCACCGCGACCTTCAGATCTATTGTGATCGCCTTTTTCTTAGAAGCTAAGCTCTCTAGTTTTGCTCTCTTAATTAGGCTTATCATCTTTGAGAGCGGCTTCTTTGTGTAGCCCCTCGCCAAGTCTTCACATTGACACAGCACAGAACTGGTGTTTCTTCCTCCGCTTGGCAGAATCTGTAGGTTGAATTATCTGCCTGTTTAGTCTACAGTGACCAGTCAGCAGACCTACTATCATTTTGGCAGTCTTCCTATCTTTATTTAGTTATTCCGGCCTCTGTTTCTTTAGGACCTCTTTTGACCGTTTCTGTCCCGGTGATTGGATGGATTCTTTAACTTGCGATTTGGTAGTGCCGAAAGAAAGGCCGACTCCAACGAATGATCTTGACGAACCTCGCTTGGCTAGCTCGTCCACCCCCTCATTTCCTCTCACGCTCAAATGGCTAGGGACCTAGACCCCAGGACCCAGTGCGCGTACTAGGATCAAATCAATTATTTTGGAGTTTGGCACTTTTAGTATTCAGGCACAGATTTATGCATTTCTAAAAAAAGAAACTAGCATTTACTTTGTCCTTCCAACTACCTATTTCCTTCTAAGAATTAAATAGTAGAAAGTACTTCAGTCAATAATAAAATTCGATAGGTGCATTACTAATATAACAATAGTTTATCGTGAGTTTAATAAGTCGACACACATTTTGCAGTGTAGCTGTAACAATTAAGAATTACTGTGGTACTATTTGGGTGAAAATTTAGCTCTAGTAATTTTTTATCTAAAGTATTGTAATTGATTTGATTATATAATAACAACAATTACTTGCTGCAGGTATATACTTTATATAAGAGTTAATTAAATTTTAATAGAACCTAATTGAAAAATACATCGGCGATTTTTGCATAATACGTTAGAATTAAATTGGTCATTGTACCAATTGATTTCACGTAAGCAGTTATAGTATATTGTATTACGTACTGTAATTTTCTATTAATTAAATTAAATATATTTTATTAGCAAACACAACAACAGCGTTTGCTAATAAAATAATAAAGTACCAAAAGTAATTAATGTGGAATAAGGATATTTCGAAACTGCTCTTAAGCGAATTAAGTACCAATATAATAATTTATGATTTATATAATATTACTATAAGATTTTTCATTAAGAAAACACACACAACAGAAAATAAAATATTACCCATTATTTGATTGGACCTACCTTGAAATACTTCCGAACATCTTTATCGTTCTAATGCTGTGTATTACCAGTGTTTCTATGTTGATGTGTATGGGTGATTATGTAGGTACTACTTCTGTCATTATTGGTAATGATTTTTCGGAATGAACTAAGTAAAATAATTACTATTTAATGGTATTCACTGTACATGTCTGCGTTTTCGTATATCCTACAGAATTGCAAATAAAATGTGGAAATTCTGTTGTTACACACTGTTTAAAAAATTACGCGGCAAAATATGAACAATTTCGAATTAAACTGAACCATTCTTAAGATTATTATTGATAGTTAGTCTTGCCTTCTAAAATGTACTTCCTCTCTGCAACAGTTTGACTAGAAGAAACATAACCGTATTTTTCTTAAAACTCTCATAGTCTCTTCATTTCTTTTCATTAACCTAAAAAGAACATAAAAATAATACTTAAATTCGTCCTAACTCATTATATTTAGGAAGGATTCTAAATACAGTAATAAATATTATTAAGGGTTATCGGTATTCATCTAATTAAATATGTGAGACATATGCAAAGCGATTATTTAAATGATTTTTTTTTCAACACTAACATTTACACGCTACAGGAAATATTTGTGGACCGAAAATTGATAAACATTTTTTTTTTTTATTACCTGTGAATCGTTTGATTTTTTTACATAGGTTTATTCACTGTAAGAACAAAGTGAATGTGCCTTTCGGCTCTAATGGTAAATCCTTTCACGGACATCAGAAATGTTACATCTATTTTTAGGTTTTACAATCACTTTAAAATACCATTGTAGTTATTTTCGGCTGCAAATTAATGCTAGCGTTCGCATAATTTGGTAATTAAGTTAAAAATATTTCTACTGGCATTTTTACTATGTATATTTTCATAGGAATAATATTTATTACTAAACTGGATTATAACAACATAATAATTTTATGTAACTACGTAACATATATGCAATTTTAGCTGCTGCAGGATATATCGTACACTTAGCAGGATATTACATTTTTCATACATCTAACCTTGTATTGATAATCTTTTGTTGAATATTTTAATAAATTTTGTACTCAAGCTGTCAATCTTACGACCGCTGAGCCTCGCTTCCTATTTCGAACCGCCAGATAACCTGGCAATTGACGTAAGTATCCACTGCTACAAATAGTAAATTTCACATCCGGATTGCCGACAACGTAATTAAAAGTAAAAGTGAACTTGAGTGTATCAACTTACGGTCCAGGTTTTCTTTTTCTGACTATTTGCTGTCTCTTTCTTGCACTCTCATTGGTTTCTGTTAAGGTAGGTCTACATTAATAATGCGTCTGACAATGCAGATTATGAGATTCTAATATCATTTTGAAGTTTCTGACGTAGTGCTATTTTTCCAGCCAATTCATTTTCGGAAGTAGATAACAAATATTTGTTGTGGTGCATTCGGAATTTAAGTTAAAATTTAAGGAAGTATAGGAGAAAATCATCAAGAGAAGTCAAATCGGATAGTACTAAGAAAATAATTTATTAATGTGTAATACAAATTAAGAGCGTATTTTGGTGTATAAAGGAAGCTGTTATTGGCATGGAACCAAAGTTCTTTGAGAATCTTTAAATTAGAATACCTTCCACAAAAGATATTCTAAATAAACTTCGAAATAAGATGTAAGTAATAACCTCTTTTATATACTATTTAGCAGCTAATAGCAAGCAAATATAATTATTTATCATATTCTCCTTCCTTTTCCAAACAAATTATGTAGGTATATAATAAGGCAACAATTGGTTAAAATAAACAGTCGCATAAACTTTCGAAACACAAGTACTGCACGGAATTTATACGATCCGGAAAATACTTCTATCCTGTATGAGGAACTAATAAAACTTTCATTTTCCATCAATCCAGACACATCCTTAAACGTCTATTATATAAGCTTTACAAGTTTCGGCATACAAAATCACCTATTATCTATTACAGATTAAATTAAAGTGAATAGGAGATATACGTTAAAGGAAGACCTACAGATGTAGTCTCCACACGTTCTCTGTTTGTAAACCTTTGAATAGTTTCTATTTTCTGGGACAATAACGCTTTCTCCACAAACATGAGATGTCGTCATTTATGCGTATGTCATACCCTTCCGGAGGTCAAGTGTATGCAATTGTCTTCAACGATGAAAAACGGTATATTGTAAACGCTAACAATGCTTTCTAAATTAATAAGCTAATTTTAAAAGAAATGTATCTTTTTTAACATCAATAGATAAGGCGATTGCTAAACAACGAAATCAATAACTGTGACTAAAATTTACATATCCATTCATTCGAAAGCAAATCTGAATGATAAAGTAGTTATTACATAATTGCCAAATGAGAATAAAACATGAAATTGAAAATTCGCCACTTTCGGAAACCTGTGCTTTGCGTACGATTGGAATTTCGAAGAATGAGAAATTAAAATAATGAATATTCAAATCTGAAAGGGAAGTAATATTAAAGTGCAGAAGGCTTCTTGTATTTTAGTATCTCTACCTAATACTAAAATTTAAAAGTTTGCACCAAAATACAATGAAAATTTTGCGAAAGTTGATGCTCTAATGACATATTGTGTTGGCTAATTACATATTGTCATCATAGTGATTTAGCGCACTTGTCTAGCCTAATAAGTGTAATCATTATGTGGATGTTGCTTTACTGGTTACTGTAACTTGTGATGATTTGGCGCTGTTTGCTGAACATGTTACCTGGAAGTATACAGAAAAATAAGACAAGCGCCATGTTTAGGAACATTTCTGTGGTACAATGAACTTTCATACCTAGGTGATTTGTGGAATTATTTTACAAAACATGGGAGTAATGCGCTTTAAGAAAATCAGCAAAAACGTTCAGCCAATAGTTTAAAAAATACTGTGTTGTACTTATAGAGATCACTAATTTGATCAATAGATGCTAATAAAACTTATTATAACAACTTTATATTTCTCCTTCTTCTCTCAAAATCCATCCAATTATCAACGCTTTTCACCGACTTCTTCTTGGACACCCTGATCGATTATATCATTCCTGAGGATAATTTATAATATTAATGATATTGTTTTTAAGAGAAGTTGTGAAAATCGTTGACAATTGATAGGTTTTGAGAGAAGAAAGTTTAGTTTGTTATTTCGTGAGATCCCCGTACTTTAATATGAATATGGACTCATAATTTCTGGAATTCTAGAAGTGTACAGTTAGAATATTGGACTGTTTGGAATTAGGGTTACCTTTCCACATCTAATTTTGACCTGACTGCAATATTATTAATAAATTGGTATTATTTAACATATTTTGGGCTTGAGCCGCCATTATTGTTTTCATGAAAAATTTTGAGTTTGGACGAAAATGCTTTTTGATAATATTACTCCTACCAAATTACACTGTAATACACATCAATGTTTGAAATTCGAAACTTCTTCAATTAGTTACTCTACATTTTAAAAATTATAGAATTAGTTGTGGTTATATCTGTGTGCCAAAGACTGCTGCTAAAATCTATTTGCAATACTTTATATAATCAAATAACGTTCTTTCCATTTAGATTTATTAATATCTATAATAGCCAGATGTTTCGGCCGGATTGGCCAACTTTAGGCCCTCTACAAGTTAAAAGCAATTATAATCAATAATATATTAAGCTGTTTTTAAAGTTTTTTTTAAAATGTCATAAAGTTTACAAGAAGAATATATATTATATTACTGAATTTATATAGATAGTTATTATAGTGTTAAAAATGTAATGCAGTACTTACTATAACGTCAATGTTAAAAGGAAATTGAAAATGTTGTTATTGATTACATAATATTTAGTGAGTTTACCTTATTGACAAAAAAAACGTTACCTTTTTAACAAAACTAAATATAAATCATTTATTTTTTTAATTTATATATTTTAATATTATTCCTTTATGTTTTGTTATAATATTTTAGCTTACTCTCTTTAAATTATGAAACATTGAATGGCGAAGTATTGCGGTTCTGCAATATATTTCTAATAAATTACAGAATTACCCAACAATTTTATTCCTAGCATATGTAACATTTGTAATAATTGTTTCTCTTGGTCCAACTATTTACCGTAAACGGTGTAGCAAAATGGTGCATACTAGGTTATATATTATAAGTTATAGGGAATACTTTTTACCAGTTAGCTCTGAACTAGTTTTCAACAGTAAGAATCTGTTTGGAGCAAAGTAATTCGTTCCATTTTAAATATTATACTTCTACACTTTGGTGCAAGTTTGCCCTACGTTACGGCACTGTACTGCATACAGCAGAACAGAATTCGTTAGGGATGAAGCAAACGGTTTCGCGAGAAGAACATGAAACTTTCTCTAGTGATATTTTTAAGACACATTCAGATATCTTGAATACTGCTACATGGTACTTCCTCAGCATGCACCATGACAAATGATGCCATTATTTCCTGGACAGAGTTATACTTTCTAGCTGCACTTAAAGCCAAGTTTTAGTAGCTATACAAAGTATTTATTACAATATAAATTCGCATCACTGATGTTTTATGCGAATTACAAAACGAACACACCCATGCCATATGTAACATATATAATAATTGTGTTCATAAGGCGTGATTGAGCATTCACATCTCATGGGAGATTAACTTATTACCTCAGGACATAGTTATATAGCTGATTTATTAAAATTCCCCCATTTCTTGTTTTATATTTCCCATTACTATGGGCTATTTCACCAACGTGATACAATGATTTATAAACAAGGAAGTTTCGCAATAGTATTTAATTACCTTTAATGTGGTCAAAAAAAATGTGTTTAATAATTAAATTCCCGGCCTTGTAGTTGTCGATTTGTCGATTTTGCGTTTAAATTATATTAACATAACCGTTACATTCAGTCACCGTATTTTATGTAAAATCGTTTTTTTTTTTTGTTTGGCGAATTTCTAAAGCTGATATTTAATCGTTAGATTACTTTGCTACCATATACGGAACACTTTTGGGTTCGATTGGAAGATGTAACCTTATTAGAACGCGTTGAAAAGTGTATCATATTCTTCGCCGAGTGATTGCAACTAAGTTTTGCAATCGACGAGGTGGTAAAGAGAATGTATTGCTTCTTTCAACATTTTTTGCACTACTAGTTCAGTATTTTCCTTTCTTTTCAACCCAGGCAGAGCATTTGGTTGTAATAGTTATTTAAACGCAATATTTATATGATTCTGCCGGAAATACTTTTACTAAGAAAGTCTAAAAGCTTTAGCGAGAATTATTTATTCTTAGAAGAGCTACATGGATAAATCTGGTGAGTAAACTGAACTTTCGGAATATTAAGGGAGGATTAAAGACAAAAATGGAAACAAATTTGTATTACAAGAGCGCAATAGTCTGCTTTCCTGTCTGCGCTATCAATGGATGTGTCCAGTTTTTGGCTTTAATGCTGGAGAACCTGAAATTCATAATATCCGATAAGATTTCTTGGTACTTTGATCACGTTAGTGCTTAAGTGACATTCAAGTAGTATGATTATTTAATATGTAGTTGTATTTGACTGTATGATACGTTATGTATCATGCAAGTATAAATAGTGTTTTTATAGATATCAATTAAAAATCAAGAATGGTGAATTTTTTGCCTTTTTTTTTTATTGAAACATTTAAGTCATCGACATATTAACAGTCTTTTTCGAGATGTTAAGATCTACAATATTGAAGAACATGAAAGCATTGGTAATTATTTAGATACAAATGCATAGAAAACTTACGTGACAATTTCCAAGTTAATACTTTCAATGATATTATAATTTTACATATTTTAAAAAACAACATGATATTGTTAGTCAGTAAAAAATTAAAATTTTGTAAGCGACAGAAGACATTATTATACATGTAAAGACAAACAACATACTACACAAATACAATAAAACTATTAAGAGTATGTCATTTCATATCAACGATAACGCGTAAAACAAGACAACCATTTTTGTTAAAATGTATATTTTTGGTAACTTAAAGTGTAGGGAAGACCTTAAATAAAAGTTGTGTAATTTTAAGATAAATGTCAGTAAATTTTCCATACATTATCTGTTCCAAATTTACACTGTTTTTTTTATTTTTAAAATAAATCATTTGTAAAATATTTCGTGGATAATAGCTTTTTTTTTCTTTAATTAAAATCTTTGTATTGTTAAAGTTAAATTAATCATTATTATCAATTTCATGTTCTGTTTAAAGCTGTCATATTAGTGGATGACTTATTCTATGTTTTACATATTGTTTCGTTTGTCCCATGCTCACCCAATCACAACCACAACAAGAAATGACATAAATTAAGTCAGAATTTCAATTTGGTGAAACAACCTTTTAAATTATTACTATTTTATGTGCTATAGTTATTTTAAATGGGTTTAATATAGAATTATTATTTTAACTTTGTTTTATTTATGAATATTTGAAGTTATTTATTATTTTGGAAAATAGCAAGGTTTTTATTTCTTTTTATAATTATTTGGTAAAATGGGACCGTAATCTATTTGAGGGTATTGTTTTATTACACCAAGTTATATATAAATTGTCTTTTTGCGCCTCCGTCCAGAAACACTCATTTCGCAGTACCTACTACAAAGCGAAAGGAAACTACCTTGTTCCTGCATAATAGGCAGGCGAAAATGCCACTAAAGGTATGTAACATGTCATGTATGTACTGTCAACTCCCTAGTGTCAAAATTTCTTTCCTATTTTCAATTAAAAATTAAGATTTGTCGACCCAAAAAACATTGTGTATCACACGGCCACAAACTCTTTTGTGAGTATTCGTACTTGTACAAACCGTACCCATACTCGCAAAACTGTAGTTTCTGGCCTAGTGATACAAATAACTATTCTTTAAAAGAAAAATAGTAATATCTAAGTAATTAAGTTTATGGTTTTTTTTTTTGTTTCTAAAGTGAATTAATTTGTTTGATATGTGTTAAATTGTGTTAATGTATAATTAATTTTATCTTGGGTAATATAAGTAGGGATCATCTACATATCCTTTGTATTTGTTTGAAATTGAAATTAAATTTTTTAGTTAAAACATTTTCTAAATCTTCTAATAGTAGCCGTGCTATTACCCACATACTCACTGAATAGCGTAGAAATACCGAAGTAGATTTAAAGACACTATTATTGCCTGTAAGATTTCATATTCCATTTTATACAGAGCACTTACGTTTGAATTTGAAATGGTTACTGACCAGAACTTGTCATCTGCCGATCAGATCATGGCCAATGAAAGTTATGAACAATTCGAAGAAACTTCTACTACAATTTTAAAGCTTATACTATTATGTAGCTGCATCTACCTGGATCCTATAGCGAAATTAGTTTTAATACATTTATCATCATGCCAAAATAAAAGAAAGACCATGAAAAACGCCCTTAAAACTATTCATAACAAAAGAATCATTTAGTATAACTTATAAATCCTAGGAAATTTTATACAGAATAAAGTCCTGAATATATAGTAACATTTTTAAGTGTGCCGATTGAGAATTATCTAAGTTAGGTGTTCGCCTAACTTAAAAAGTGTGAAAATGTGAGAAAACCGCCTTTAAAGCTTTAAGTAATAAAAACCTTTAATCTGAGATGCTTGCACCATGGAGTTGCCTTTTGACGTTCATTTCTAATTTGGAAAGTGTTATTTTCTTTTATATTTTAATGTTGATCCACAGTTTTACAGCTGTGATCTCTCTGCAAGCAGAATGAGGAGAGAAACTGTGTCAAAATTCGAAATTTGGATACATAGGATTTCTTTCCGTCCATAATCCTTTGGGGTTTTTTGAGGAACTAGGGCACTTGGCTTTTTCCAAAATTCCAAAGTAATTCAACCATTTACTCAACATTTAACAACTCGCTATTGATTACGATCTAATATCGAAATTAAAGATTGAATAATTCTTTAATTTATCAAACGCAAATGTGTAAGTAAAATTTCTGTAAAACAAGTGAGTTACAAAAACAGTAAAACTAATCTAAACCATAACATGGCAACCATGAAGGTTCCAAAGAAGAATTGTGGTGCACGTGGTGTAGCAATATCTCGTAATCGAGGTTGGACACAAGAAAACGAAGATTCCAACGATAGTAAATAAATCGTTTGCGGAAAGCACAAATAAATCAATGTAGCGGTCGAGACGAGAAAGAATTCTCGGAAAGATCTTGGTTTTCATGATAAATGCTTTGTAACTTACTATATTAGATTTAAAACCTTGTGAAGATTCAAATGTTTGCGCGGATAGCATTGACAGTAACCTATGGCCTCGATGAGAAGTTTTTGGTCTCAACAAATGGTTCTCGATAGTCACAAGTATTTGGTGTCTGAAAGAACTTAGTGGGCCCCAAAACAACGTTACAACTACCAAAAGAATTTTAAAAAAGCGTTGAATTTTGAAGAAAAATAAAAGAAAAGAGCTAAAGTCAAGAATACATACCTAACATAAGATTAGATCTTCCCAAAGCACTCAGAAAGACGAAAGACTTTCTTGATAACAAGTCGCTTCGATGGGATTGCTTGACCCTATCGGGTTAGTGATTATCATATGGTGAAATGAGGAAACTAAAATTAATGTTTGATCGGGAATAACTTGAATTCGGTAAAAACTTAAACAAAAAAAGGTTTATTGAGTTTGTTTGTCAAGAACTAGTTCCAAATTTGTTAGAGAAATATGATTTCAGTAAAATAATTCTCTTCACATTTCTCTAAGAACAGCCGTTAATATTTGAACAAAATATTTTCCAGATTGATGGAGTGGTTCAATGGCGTAGTCGGGATGACTTCCTCATTTCACTTCACTTGAATTTTTTTTCTTATGAAAATGCCTAAAAGCAAGATTTATGCCAAACAGAAAACCTAGACAAACTAATATTTATAGGAAATTTGTAAAAAAAAGTTGATCCAGCTTTGTTGTATTTACTCCAGCAAGAATCACGGTGCCGTGCAGTAGTTTAATCTTCTCAGTTTTGAAGGCGCATATAAAAAAATGAGAGTAAAACTCCGTTCAAGTTTGAATCTCAGACTGATTTATACGACTTCTATCTATGAAATGGATAGCAGTAAATGGTACAGTCAATTAGAAAAGGTATAAGAATTCTTGGCTTAAGGATATTTTGTTCTTTCTGCATTCCTACGCCCAACACACGTTTAAAATGCAATGTTCTTTGCATCGTATTTATGAACCAAAATCATTCATGCTTGATGTACTGCGATACATTAGAAAGTGCAAGAATGCAGAAAATTATATTTCGTGAGGAAATATCGTGAAGCACTCGTGAACCGCAAGCCAAGAACCGAAAACGAATGCTTTGTGTAGAGTAAAAAAGCAGCGTACTAGAATTAATAAACGATTATCATCAATTAGGGCAATGGCAACAATTCTGTTTTGCACAATATCTTACAAATCACTAGAATTGTATACTCAACATATTTACTGTGCAAATTAGAAGTTTGATTTTTTCTTCATATGCCACGTGCATTAAATATCACCACTAAAGGTTGCATAAGTAATGCAGCATACAAACAGCTGCATCGCCTGTTATGTTTTATTTATGATCATGTAACTGTCATGTATCTATTTTGACGTCCTCACGAAAACGATGCAGCAGTTTATGCATGTATATACAACTATCTGGTTTAACAAAACCGTTGCGTAAGAATTTCTTTAACGCTGACTCAGATCTTCATTCTTTAGTAGAACATGCATAAACGCGGACAGCGCGTTCTTGAAAAGAAAGTTTTGATGAACGACGTTTTCTAAAATGGAATGCGCGAAATAATAAAACAGCTTGTATCAAATGTATGAGATAGAATGAAAGAGAAAATCATGAGATACATATTAAATTATTCAACGTGCGATCATGCTGGTACGTGATCTATCAAAATATATAAAATACTGAATATCGTTGATGAGCAAAAGGGTTGATTATAGTCAAAGAGAAAAAAAAACGTTGTGTTATTTTTATTATTAAGTTCAATCATGCTTAGTTCTCTTAGAATTTAATCGCGATCATAGAAATTCAAAAAGTACGTCTAAATTAACTTAGATAACGTATAGTGTTAGTTATTTGGACGAAATTTTATTCTTTATTTTTTCTTTTACTATTATAAAAACATCATCATAAGTTGAAAAAGCAAAATTAAGAGTGCGTGGCCTACTATAAATACAGTCACAAACAAAAGTAGAAGGAGAAGTAATATGTATAATATTGAAGTAAACGAGACTACTGGTCAAGGTCCTTCTTTATAAATGTATCCCTTACTATTACTTCTAATGCCAGTGCAGTGGACAACTCTACTAAGCATCTGGATTGGTTATTCCGGGTAAATAGTGTGCTTTTCCGTACCACATCAAAGCTTCCTGGAACCTGTGTCACCTAATAATAAATATAATGCTGGGCCAGACGAAATATCTTGTGACAGACGAGACGATTAGTTGATTCCACTAGTTGAACGGACGGTTGTCAAGGAACATGCTGATATGAACCCATTCACACGGACTCCGTGTAAAAGGGTTCAGGCGGTTCCCAATCATTTGCTATATCAGTACGCTCCTAGACAACCGTCCATTCAACTAGTGGAATTAACTAATCACCTTGTCTGAAAGAGGCTTAAAGCAGAACGCGCACTGGATCGACTCGACTGGATCGACTCTGAAAAGAACAATCAGCAGTTTTTGCTATACGTGAAGTTAAATAGGGGACTACACATTGGTACGGATCGAATCGCATGGGAAAATGTCGAACTAGTGCGCGGCCCTTCATTTAATTTCACGTGTATCAATAACTGCTAATTGCTATTTTCCAAGCGGACACGTTCAGTGCGCATTCTACCTTAACCACTCGTCATTGGTCCTTTACCTCAACTCATTAATATATCACTTGAAACGGGATTATTTCCAAACGCACTGAAGGTATCTTCTTTGGTCCCTGTTTATAAAAAAAGTCACCACTATATTGAGCGAATTAAAAATTTCAAAATTTTTTAAATATCCGCTTTAACGACTGAGACATCTATGATTAATAACTTTTTCTGCGAGCAGCATGATTTAGACCAATCATCCCGATTTAAGGATTGCTCTTTTATAATTAAGTTTGTTCAAGCTCTAGACTAAATTGTGTTTCGATGGTTCTGCGATTTACACTGTT
>RXPK01000162.1:736730-844877 GCA_004143645.1 Protaetia brevitarsis | reverse complement strand
AGAACGATTAGGAGAAACCATTGCTGGTAACAGTAAAGACAAAAATTTATTAAAATAAGATAGTAACATTTTCATTCATCAACGACTCGTATAGTTTAGAAAAAGGTAGGTAAAATAGCTGATAGGGCGGTAGTTGTCAGGACAATTTGGATCGCCCTTTTTGTAAATAGGAATTACATCTGCAAGTTTTAGTATTGAAGGAAATATACCTCTCTGGAAAGATTAATTTATTAAATAAGATAGAATATTACGTGCACATTTCTTAATTAAAAATGAGGGAATGGAATCATGTCCGCCAGATTGGGAGGTACTTAATTTATTAATAACTCTCAATACGTCATTTTCTGTAACAGGGACAATAAAAAAACAATGGGAAATACGTATATGGTTTATACCGACGTCGCTTTTAGGATTACTACTTAATTGTGAAGTTGAAATGAATTTATCATTGAAGGCATTACAAAGATGAGGGTTTCAGTTTCAGGCAATTTTTTATTACTTGCAAAATTAAGTGAATTATATCTTATTACGTTCCAAACAGCTTTTGACATATTATTGCTAGATAATATATAATTATCATTGTAAATCTATTTATCGTGTATCAATGCGTGCTTGTAAATTTTCTCCATATCTTAAAATTCAGGTTTAAAATAGGATATTTTCTACTGAGACTACGCATGAATAAAGGTTATTTTTTAATTGAATTAAATCGGGTGTTACCCAATTGGTACGTGTTAAGTTCTACTGACACTTTACCAAAAGAAAACATTTATCATATAATAACAGAAAATATCTACAAATTTAGAAAATGCTTTATCAGGACAGTCAATTTCATATACCGATAACCAAGTTTCGTTACTTAAATGATTATTAAATAAATTTAAAGAATTCATGCAGTATTTACGCTTATGATGGTACACATATTGCGAGATATTGGTTTTAATGTGGATAGTAAGAAGTTGACCGAAATGGTCAGATAAATGAAAGTCTAAACAGCAACTACTGTAAGAGTCAATTGGCAGGTTAACTAAAAAAATGTCTATACATGAAGTTGTAGAATTGCATACTCGAGTCGGCACATCAATAGTAGTACATTAAATTAAAACAATGCAATAGGTCAGAGAAAGCCCGCTGTAGAGGGGAATCCACAGTGAAGTCGATGTTAAAGTCGCCAACCCAATAATGTGCTTTCCTCCCAGCATAATTCAAGTAGCGCAAGCCATTGTATTCATAAATACTTTGAATCCGAGGATGGTACTCTATACAAAGCAAAATTACTATATTAATGTGAGAATATTTGATACTACATATTTCATAACGTTTATAGAGATAAGTTTGTATATCATTTCTTAGTTTAACTACAATAGAACCAAGGGCATATATCGCAACGCCGCCATGTCTATTTAAAGATCGACAAACAGATAAACTAACTTATAATTATTCACTGAGATTGCCTTAAGTTGTTCCTCACTTTGCCAGTGTTCAGATAGTAACAAAATGTCAATATAATGTGATTTTAAAATGACCTCAACTTGATTCACTTTTATACTCAGACATCTGATGTGCTGATACATAACACGCAAACGGTCCGAATTGCGCGCTGGCTTGTGAGAGGTTGTAATAAATTGCCTAGTATCATTTACTTGCGTTCTTCTTTCTCAGAAGTCTGAACAAAAAGGATTACAGCGAACATTAAAGGCCATGTCTCGGAACTTTTTACCAGGTCCTTGTATATCACGGCACTGATAACTTAAAAGAAGAATACTCCTCCGGACGCTTAGCATTAATTTTTTCACACTTTACATTGTCTATTCCCTTATTTTTTAGATGGCTTACTATTTCTATTTCAGTGACGTCAGGCTCCAAACAGTTACGTGAAAGTGAGAATATTGTGTTGCTCCCTTAAGCGTAGAATTTTCCAAAGAGCCGTATACAGTATTTAATTTTCTATTCTTCCTCGTTACTGTCGTCCATGTGTCATTATTGGCACGCCTAAATTAGTTGTTGGTTGATTTTAAAATGTGCGGTGCCGTATTATTTCGCGCCACCTCAGCTTTTTCAGTGGCCTTCGGTTTTTCGGCGAATATTTCCGTCCATTTCTTTGGATAGACCTCTGTTGCTACGTGATCCGTATTATTTGGCTTAAGTGTAATATTAGCAGGCTTGTTAGAGAATAATCGAATTAGATCAATGTTTGTCTGTTTCAATACATCTATTTCAGATTTTAATTCGGAAATTTGTTGATGCAATTGATTCACCTCCGTATTAACAATGTCGCTGATCAATTCCGTAAATTCACTACTTTTGAGAAAGTTAATCACTTCATCACTCTTCTCACCAAGAGATCGTAAACTCGGCGCCATATTTAGGCGGTATGCAATGTAATTACCTAAATATTTTTAATAATTGCAATATTAACACAGCGCATGCAGGCACACGTCCGTACGCTTTCGTAGGCACCGTATAAAAGTATATTGATTTTAGTTTCACTGCATCAAGCTAAGTATATGTGTATGGTATTTAAAATATGAATATCTTAAACAAATGCATATACAAACTACGCCGCCTTAATCGAAAACTTGCAGCAGAACCATTTTTTACAAAAATGTAAATAACAATGTTGTTATTCTAGATAGACATATAGTAGCTTCTATAAAGTGATGTTATTTTTCTTCGTAAAATTTAAAAATGGAATAATATATAGGGGGTTCCATTTAAAATAATCGGTGTAAATATGCGTTTTCCTACTTTTGAAACACTCTGTACAGTCAAAAATATTTTTAGGTTATGCACCATTGAATTCTGTAAAACTTCTGTATAAAACACTTTTTCTTAACATCAAAAACTGAGCTGTAATCAAAGACCCAGTCTTGGATGGGATACCTGTACACACCTGTTTATAAATCCAGTATATAAATGCGTGTTAATTAATTTGCATCGTAGTCGTGGTAATTAGATGTATAAATAAATCTATCGTTTGGTAACTATATGATATTCGAGTATCCAAGGTTTCGACTCCACTTCAAAGGGGTGGGGACTCAATGTAATTCATATGAAATAAATGAGTTGGAGTCCAGGGAGACGAAATGGTTGTTGATAAAAAAAACCTTCTTTAAAAACTGTTTTATTTTTCGTCAAGTCAAATCAATTAATTTATATTCATGTAATATATCCGACATCGAAGGAGATTTTCTTTGTAAATCGACGTATCTACCATAGGCCTCTAAATATATAGAAAAAACATCAAGATTTTTCAACATTAGAAGAAATTTGCTGTGTTAACATATCTTGATACTTTTTTCTTTTGTAGAATTATACATCTCTCTTCTGTCTTGAGTATAATGATACACTTTGGATGCTGTGAAGCGATTTTTCCCTGGTTTTCCTGGTGCCGGCGGTGGGCTCCTAAAGTAGAACGTTTCTGTAACATCTTTAGTTTGTCACTGCGAAAAAACTCCATTCTGAAGTATTTTGGGGTGTATGCAGGCGGATGTTATTTCGTAGGTATTTCGTCAAATTATTGTTTAAATTTTTGTGTAAATAAGTATTTGACATTTCTAACATTTTGAGGTTATTCTTTATATCTGTAAATGACAATTTATATTGAAATTTTAATGTGTATAGGTTGGTAGACATACATGGTTGGTGAATTCATTTTATGATAGCGGAAGATTTAAAAATTATTTTGAGAATTTAAGAATGCAAAATGTACTGGATAGTAGTTAATATTTTATTTAAACATTCCAAATAAGTATACACACCTTGGGTAAGAGTCTTATACTCTTTAAGTATTTTTAATAACTATTAACAATAGATTGTATATACGGTGAGATTCAAAAAGATTGTCAATTCCGCGCCTATAGATAGTAGCAGGGCGTAGGTATATGCCGTATGTTTGTAATGAAGGTTGGAACTAAGTTAGTATTACTATACTATTGTTGGTGATATTAGATGCAGATATAAACGGTTTGAAAAAAAATTATAAGATAAATAAACGAAGGAACATTACAGCACGCACGTCAATGTTACTAAATATCAAAAAAAAAACTGATTTATTGTATGAAATAAATGTATGATTTTTCATAAGCATAATGTTTTTTTTATATATATTTTCAAAACTGTTTCGAATTTGATCAATACTTTTAATGCATTCTACGCAGAATGTTTTACTTGTTTAACTGACATCTAGTCTCTTTTACATTACAGGATACTATTGCTATTAAAATTATTTTGTATCTCTAAAATGAATCATTTACGGTTGAAGATTCATTCAGATATTTTGTCTAAAATTATATCATGTATCCCTGTCTCACTTTAGCCAAGCTTAACTCCAGAACTTGCATTAAAGTACTGTAGAAGCGTACCCCTCATAAGATTTATTTGTTCTCCATCTGTAGATATAAAAAAAGTAATCTCGTTGTAATAAAATAATTGCTATGTTTGACCGTAAAATCTATAATATTATGCGTGAAATACATAGTGCTTTTTTAATTTAAGGAAATATTACCCAATTCTAAAACAGTTACCTATAGAAAAAGAGGCGATCGCATAAAGGATTACTCAAGCCTTTGTTGGAAATGGAAGTGAATTAAAAATAAAGTTTGCGTTTATTCACCAAAGAAAAGAAAGTTATTATCTTGACCTGCAAATCGTAACTATAACGTGCTGTAGGTACTCACTTCTTTTGAGACGCACAGAAAAAAAAACAATTACTATTACTGATTTCATAGTTACTGGCGCATATAAATTCCACGAAATCCGTAATCCTGTTTTACGATGAAACACCAAAGCCAAACAAGCGAGAATGTTACAACGGAAAGGGGCGAGAAAAAATCGATATTGTTAACCTGTCTCAAACGAGTGAACATGACGATAGAGATTGATGAAACACGGTCCTAGACGTACTTTTTACACAAGCAATTAGCTATTGTGGACGCCGTGATTTCTGACAAAGGATATCTTCACATCAATAATATTTAATCCGACTTCCTTATAAACAAGTTTATAGATGAAAATTAAGTAATATTCAAATTAAATAGATAATGTACCTACTGTATGTGTAATAAAAGTATTAAAAGATTATTATCTGGTCATAGGTTGCAAAATATTGAATAAGTTAAACCAAACACTTTATGTATTGAAAGAATATATTGTAAACAATAAATATTCACCACTTGCGCATGCATTTATGTGGGAGCTATAATAAAAATAGGAGCTGCGATGAGAGTGACAAAAGCATTGTAAAATTAATGTATAGGCCAGATAATTTAATTAAATAAGGACGAAATAAGTGATGATTCTGGTGAAGAAATACTTCTTTCAAGTACAGTTAAGCACTGTAGTATTGATAGGGCACATAAAGCGCGCATACACTGCACCTATAAATGCTCAATACGTATTTGTAGAGTTTCAGCATATTTATCGTACAAAAAATTAAAAAACACTCTGCAAAATTTGTGGAATATATGAAACTGAAAATGAAAACTTTTGATTATATATTTTAGCTCATCTTCGACAGTAATCAAAAAAGGTGGAATATTGTCGCTTAGTTTTACCAGAGGAGCGGTTAATGATTACAATCAAGTAACCAGCACTTTTGTGTAATGCATTGTTGTAAAATATAATAAATACAAGAAAAAATGATAGCAATTACCATCCGTCAACGCGAAAGGGATGGCATAATTTTTAACAGGGGTGATGGCAATTGTAATTGCACGATTGCACGTATGTAAACCTGTAACTTCGGGTGCATCCATGATACAAGAAAATAAGGTATGCTCATCTGAAAATCAAAACTCGTCTTTTTCGCGTATGGCCCTCAGATACATCATTATTCGACTGTCGCTGTTATTGTTGATGTATTTACCAAATTACCAAGTTTATCTTAAGAAGTTTCAGTTTATTTTTAAATCGATTAGAACACTTTATTTAGTTTTTATTTAATGTTTTGCGTCAGCTTCTGCTTGTAGTAGTTTCGATTTACGTGTATAGTGACTTAGATATTATATGTTCGTTTTAGGTTTTGTGTGGATGAACTTTTTATAAACGTTGTAGTGGAAATTCTTGAGTGCTAGTTGTGTTTTTTTGTAATATTCAACTTATAAATAAAGACGTGGTAATCAAATTTATTCGAACAATAACTTTCATGCGTTTGAGGGAGTGGAATAAAAAGAATTGATAAATGAATTTGTAAAAAAGAAGAAAAATAAAACACTACACTTACAACCATTTTATATTTCTTTTTTTTTTATCTGCATTTTCTTTATTCCAACACTGTCTGCATTAATGTGTTTACCAGACTAATAGATATTTCATTTGCCATTAAGAAATATGAACCACTTACAATTAGTGAAATTTTAGTACGTATAAGTACGAACAAGTATGAAGGTAAGAGCTAAAGAAGTGTAGAACGTGTTCAGTTATAATAAAGCTTGTAATTATTAATGCTTTATTTGCTTCATTGCACTAAAACAAGCAAACATGAAATGTTATACTAGAGGTAAAAAATACTTTACATCAACAGAATCACTCATCACATAGTAATAACATTAACATTTTTATGGTGGCACTTCTTAATAAAAAAATGCTTTTTTTTATTATAATTACAATGGTTTTTTTTCAAAATAATTTTGTATTCAATTGAAAATTTCATTTAAAAATGTGAATTATCTAAAATTTTGTTGCAATACAAATTTGATTGAAGGAAATTTTATTGATTTTAATAGGATAGATTTTAAAAAAATGGGAGTTAATTTTCTTTACATTGGTGATATCTATTAAATTATTGGATTGGTAATACTGTTTGCCCCTCAAATATGTCACACCTGGATGCGCAAGATCATACCTTATTTTCTTGTATCATGGGGTGTACCGCTTCAGTAGATATCTGGCAGTTGTAATGTGTGCACTGTGCTGTCATACAAGTTTAACACAATATTTTTAATAGAATCTTCACATAGTTTTAAATATTTTGGAGTGTTTAATAATAATAATTTATTTGGCACGCGGATTAGCAAAAGCAAATATGTGCCTTGTTATGTACATACATTCAGTACAATAAAAATCACACAATAATATAATAATAAAAATAGTAATGTTAGTATCTTTCGATTTATTTCGTTATTTTCGTTTCAAACATTTATATTTAATAGAAGAATTTTTGTTTTTATTTTTCTTATCGTTTGATTTACATTTTTATTATATTCTTTCTTTTCGATATAAAAGCTGCAAGTCAAGAGCAGCAAAACCATTTCTATCAATCAATTGAACGGACAATTAAAGGCCACACGGATTACCTTTCTGCAATTAATGTATTTGAAGTGTATTGTAACATATATTGCATAACATTAAAATACAGCGACAAGTATAGTATAACACAACATTTACGGTTAAAAATATATTCAAACAACTAAACACCCGATGAAACATTAAAGAAAAATCCCTAAATACAATGAACCAATAGAATATGCCACCAGGCGGGGCTCATGGTCCTTTGTAGGAATCATCTCGGGAGGGTAATTGTACGTAAAGCTTGAGATGTGAGAGCGATGAAAGTGGGTTTATACACTCGGAGAAGCGCTGATGACGCCTGGTACGCAGAAACTTGAATCCGTTCCTAGTGTTATTCCCCTTTCATTGCTCTTGTTAGTATGGTGATTCCTACAGTAGACCATGAGCCCCGCCTGGCGGCATATTCTATCGATTCAACACCCGATGATTTCACTCAAGACTTATGTGAACCATTTTTAACGACAAATATTCTTCAGACTAAAATCCATCATTCTGTTTAAAAAAAATCTTGAAAAATATATCAACAGACACATTCCTAGTGAGGCAACTTTGCAACGCCGCTGTTCTAAATGTTACGAAAAAGTTATAGCTAAAAACATTTGAATCAATTTGGTAATGAATCTGATAATGGTGCGTTGGTTGGGATTCTTTATGCTTTATTTGTCAATTTAATTTAAATAGAAAACTTTTATTTATTCTAAAAGTTATGTAAATTTTATAGTATGTAATACAATTTGTTTATTAAGATTAAAGTTGCACAGTAATAAAACTTATTAATTATGAATAGCAATATTTTAGTGTGACCAGAAAAATATTGTTACACCAATTTTCAAATATAAGTTGTGAATGTTTTAACTTCATATTAAATACAACAAATCGATTTTAATTTAAAAACTATGGGAATTTTGTATTTTCAAAATAAGTATCGTAATATATAACACTCCATTTACTTAGCAGGTAACATTTCTAATAATTCTGCCAGAACAAGCCATCTTTAGCATCTAGTTTTTATACAGTAACGAACTCTTTGGCAGCATATACGTTTTTTATGTCATTTACGGTAAATATTTTCGAACTTCACCGCGCAACGTTACATTTCACAAGCATTCAAAGCCAAACGTTTAATCCTTTACTATATGTAAATAAAAATTTATGTAAAAATTGAAAGTGTTAATTCTCTTAATTTTAACCTGATAGACAAGATCATTACCTAACTACTAACCTCTCTTATAATAGACATCAAAATGGTATGTATAATAATATAGATACTAGATACTAATATCCTCAATAGACTCTGATAGTATAGAATTCATGTATGTTTTTTTTTTTTGATTTTCTCCCCGAATGGATTTGTTTAGAAGATCATTACGTTAATTGTTGAAAATCTCCAACATTCTCTCCTGATAAATCGTAAAATAATAATTCTATCGCCTACAATTTCTACCATCACAAAATGTTTGAACCTTACTGCGATTTTGTTAAAAAAGATAATATTTGCTGTAATTTGTATTGCCTACGTCTTAGAGAACTGTCTACATACATTTTTCTTTAACCGTACACATTATTCATCTCCACAAAAATATTTAGCAGGTGAAGCAATTAGATGCACATTTGCAAGTAGAGGTTTTCTTGGGGTTTTTGCGTGCCTTGGCCTTAAAAACTATCTTTCCAAGACTTATTTTAGTTGCTTGTGACCAGTGGCGACTGTTACTAAAGCGCACAAGGGCACGTGCCCACCCAACCACCAAGATAAACACAGAAAGAAATTCGCATGTAATTCAGTGCATTATTTTATTTTATTGTTTTTACGTATTTTCATAACGATGGTATCAAAGTTTCCTTCCGCACCGCAGACGCTAGCGTATATGCGAACGTTATGCGAAGCGAACTATGTTCCGGGGCATTCTTTCCGATGTACCTATTTGGAGTATGAATCAGACGGCTCCGTTTATCTTCGCTATATGCGCTTATGCGGTCGCTTCAGGGCACGCAATGCCGTGTCCCCAGCTAACGTTTTGCATTCGTTGCGACTGCATCGTTTTCAACGCGTACCGCGCATGTGTGATTTCAAAGGCTTGAAGTGACGTTTATTATTAACGATGGAAGCTAATTGAGTACAAAATCTTAAAAAAAAAAACCCGCTCTCATTTAAGGAAAAACTTTTAATTAAAGAAAAAGGAGGCCTATTCCTCATCTTGAAATAAACTATGCTTCCACAAGTAAAACTCGAACTTACAATAGAGCATTTAATAAAAATATGAGAGTATGTGTGGATGTTCACTAACAAATAAACTATTTTGTTTTATCTGCTTAATTTTTAAGAAAGAGGTCAGTACGTGGAATAAATTAGGGTTAAATGATTTAAAGCATATCGCAGAGAGGGCAAAGAAACACGAAAATTCCGTTTCTTACATGAATGCATGCGTGGATTTTAATGTTCTAGGCAAAGTGGAGATACGTGAATAGTTAGACAGTGCTTATTTGCGACATAAAATTAAGTACAACGAAGATATAGAAAAAAAATCGTCATATTTTGCGTCGGTTAATTATGGGTATAAAAAACTGTGAAATCGTATCCTATGTTGGACAGCGTAAAATTGAAAAGTGAACTGTCAGTAATTTATGAGCGCGAGGACATGTGTGACGTAGATGCAGGTGGTGTTTTGCCGCTTTTAGTGTTCATTACACACAACAACTTAGAAAATTTTGACGGAAACATATAAACTGTTAGATATTATTTGTACAACCCCCCCTCAAATGCAATAAAACTTTTCTGAGAAGCACAATGTCAGAAGATCGACTGAACGCATTTTTACAACAAAGTCATCGACGTCCAGCATAAAAAATAGAAGAATGGATTTTATGCACAACAAATAGGCAAGTTCTTATATTGTGCCCACTCTCTTTCATAACTCACGAGCCGCCACTGCTTGTGACAATTAATTTGTCATTAGGAAGAATTATTATTATTAGTTTAGCCCTAAAGTGTTCTAACCAAATTCGGACAATAGTGGTGTTTCAAGATACATTTTTCTATGCAAAAATTTCAATTTTAATTAAACCTATCGTCTCTGCATGAAAATAAAAAGAAATAGATGAATAGATACCTATTCGGAATTAATACATAAAATGCTATTAGCTCATCCAACAACAGCGCAGCTAATAATTTTGTTACGTGTTAAAATTCTGTAAATGGTTAATATGTCAGCATGAAAGATATTTCGGTCCTTAGTAATCTACAAATAATAGATACCGGGTTGTGGTCCTTTTCCTTGCTTCTTTTCTTACAAGCGTCGAGCGCTTTGAACTAACCTCTTGCACATGATGAAAATATTTACATTACTTCTACTATTCTATTTCTTCAACCTTTATATAAAACTGTTATCTTTATAAAATACCATAATTACCAAGATTTATTTAGAAAATATAAAAACGGGAAAAAAACGCACAGCATATTACTAATTATTTAGGAATATCCGATTCACCAATGGGTGTCACTTGCAGAAACGTTCGACGATTTGTGCAGTTTCAATTCACGTTTAAATTGAAATAAATGATATATATGATTTTTTATGTGTAGAGACAACGATTTAATCCATAGCAGTAGATACACCACGAGCCAACGGTGCGATTAACTGCAGTAATGATCGATCTTCCAACTCATTTTAGCGACATTCTTTCTCCTCTTAATTGATATAATGACAAATAGTGGCTGCCCATCTTAGCCTTACTATATTTGGTCAGGTTCCATACATTTACTAGCTCTACTATTTTTGTTTCGTCCGCTGATGCTTTTCTTTCAATTTAATGCCTCTTCCTTTTCTTTTACCATCCATACTAGTTTGTTCTTTTCTACCATATTATTTAGTAGAAATAACCAACTGAATACGAACGCGATACCATAAAGTAATATCAATGTTTTAATTGGATATTACTTACGCGACCGTCATTAACTCTTGACGGCAGCCACAAAAATTGCTAATCGAAGATTTTCAGGTTTTCGCCACTTGCGGACGTTCGTTCCGAGCGGCCATTAGGAAATTCATTAAAATAATATTGCGGCTGCTGCATTTAAAAAAAAATGATAAAAAAGAAAATAGGACGTGTATGCCGTAAAATTGCAAACTGGATTCTAATCATTCGCAGATGGTATGCTAATAAGTATAAATGAAGTAATAACGTGAAATTGATCTGATTAACATAAATAAAAATGATATAACACTAATTTCACCGCATCCTATTAAAGTATTCCGTGGATAATCGCAAATTGCTTATGGTTACAGATAAATATCGCTAGTAGTAAGACGAATAAGAAGAAAAAGCTTATAATACGCGGACGATCTGATTTAAAACAACACGCTCGCTCCTTCCTTCGCGTGCTATTGGCTAATACTATAATTCAGAAATCGCGCATTAAAACAACTCGCTGATTTGTCTTCTTTTGCGGACTGATAATATATTTTTGTTTATAAAAGTATGGTAGCGCACTTTCAGATTTTAATTCCCCTTCTGAAAACTATGATGTCACTAAAGCCATTTGCGCCATATTATCGAATTTATCATCATCACCAAGCTAATCAATCCTTGTGAATTAATCTTTTTTTTTTCTTTATTTGAAATTCGAAACTTATCTTGATCTTAAGTACCTTTTTAATTCTTATAATATAAATATTATAGTAAATGACTATACACCAGAATAACTAACAGCTGTAGCTCTATTATAGATAATGTCTGTACTAACTTAATAATTCCTATTACATATAAGCTTTTCGATGTATACTTCCCTGACCACCGGCTCATAATTATATATGAATGTCTAAATAATTTGTCCTCTATCAGGACTGGCTCTTATACACGAAAGTTTGGACTTGATGACAAAATAACCTTTTACAAGCATTTGAAAAATGAATCTTGGAACGATGTTTATGACTGCTCCACTACAGAAGACAAATTTGACATTTTCATGTCTATTTTAAGTTACTATTGTAATATTCTTTCCCTTGGCGTTATTATAAAACAAATAGTACCTCTAATATGGATTACACTAGCAGTGCTTGGATCCAGCTCAAAGTTGAAAGATCTATATGTGTTACAAATTTTAAATGGGATATACAAACAAAATCGGAAAACTCATAAAGATTTAGTAAGATTATCGAAACAGAACTATTACAATAGACTTATTATGCAAACCGATAATAAAATTAAATTAACTTAGAATATTATCAACAACTTAACAAACAAAAACGAAAATACCAGGGATATGATAATTCGTGATAACGACGAGGTAAGTACCTCTCCGAACAAAATTTCTAATGCCTTCAATCATTTCTTTCATAATTTACCATAATCCCTCAGCAAGATTATTAACAGCATTTCTCTTGAAAAGAAGCATCTACAATCCAATCAATATTCTTTTTATTTTTATTTCCCTTCACATAAACTGAAACAATATCAGTATTTAATAAATTGAAGAGTAAAAGCTCTCCCGGGTCGGATGATATACGCAGCGACATTCTGAAAGAAGCTAAGTGTTTGATTGCTACTCCTATAACACTCTTAATCAATTGTTCTTTTGCTACTAGTATGCTTCCATCGTGTTTCAAAATCTCGAAAATTATACCACTTTACGGAAAAGATGACTGTAGTAATACGGCTAATTACAGACCAATTTCTTTAACTTCCTCCATTGGAAAAAAATTTAGAGAATGCAATGCTAACACTTTTTTAGAAAAACGCAAGATTATTTCTGAATGTCAACACGGTTTCAAATCCAGAAAATCAACTATTACAGCAATTTCAGATATTTATAATACTTTTGTTGCTGATGTAGAAAACAAGCAGATGCCACTTGAGGTATTCTGCAATCTGAGCAAGGCTTTTGACTGAGTTAATCATAATTTGCTAATTTACAAACTAGAATTGATAGGGATTACAGGTATTGCGCTTAAATGATTTCGGTCCTATTTATCATACAGGTTTCAATTTGTAGAAATAACCATGGTACAAATAATACGGTATGCTCGTTTTGAATCTCAAATTCGTAAACGCCGGTCAGATTACGTCATTAACGAGCGTATGGAAAACAATAAAATACATGTATGATAAATAGCAAAATGTTAAAATTCAAATTATTCACAACTACCAATTAATGTAATTCAAATGCAGCTTTGCTTTAAATAAGCCCGTTTTAAGTTGAAATTTACTTTATCTGTCTTGTCGCCATCTAGTAGCGCTCATGTTTATTTCTACAATTGTAGCGAATTTCGTGTGGGTTTACAAAGTGTGCTCAACCAGACAAGTTCCTAGGCATAGACTGCGTGTAAGCAACGCCACTGACAATGAGTTCTCCGCTTCCTCACTTCCGCGAACACGTTTGTCCTTGCTTTACTTATATCTTAAATACTACACACTTAATCTTGCACAATATTAATATTTTCATCCTTGTAATTATACACGACAGTAAATAGTAAGTATGAATGTTCCCTAATGTAAATTGAAAAAATATTATTTCAAACAGGATCCATATTACTTTTGATTTTCGTTGCTTACTTAAAGTAAAATAAAATATGAAAAGGTGCGTAAAAAATTAAGGTTCCTATACTTTTCAAAAATATTTATTTATTATTTAAACTAGCGACCACAGTCTCTAATTTAAATAATAAAAAAAAAATTGTGAGAAGTTTAACTTATTTTTTTATACACCTTTTCATATATTGGTCTAAAAATTATGTGAATTGTGAATGAACAATGGAACAGTTTTATTAATACTGTTGTAAATATGTTTAATCATTGTTATCCCTTAAACTCGTGAATACAGATAGGAAAACTAAGAATAATAATCTTGTTCATCATGAGGACATAAAATTTTGTAAAAATAAGTTAGATTTATTACTTTCTTTATATGGTATAAATGCTAGTTATAAGGACCGTTATAATAAGACAAGAAATTCATATGATTCTTTATTAAAACAAGATCGTTACTAGGTTACTAAATTCACATAATAAAACAAAATGTATGTGGGATATTTGTAACGATATAGTATTGAGGGAGATTTTGAACAGAGCAGAACCGCAAGAGTGCAATAAGTTTTTATTGTAGATAGTTTCAAAATTTACCGAAAATCTTAGAAAACGTCCGTTTTCATTCAATATTACAGATAATGATAAATCAATATACTTAAAGGCGGAATCCTACGATTCGCCGATCTCCAAGCCATGGGAATTACCGGGTTCGTCATTTATAGCTCGGCTTGAAGAGGTTTGTGTTTTCCCGACTGTTGTCCGTAAATTTGACGCGAGTCAAAAAAACGGGCGCATCTCCGGCCTCGGCTCGTATTATTTCGACCCTATCCAACAGCCATCGGCGAGTATGGTGCAATTAAATTTCAGTAGCGGCTTGTAGCTGTGGAGGTTAAGAGCTATTTATTTTAAAAATGGAATGATCAAACGACATAGTTCTTGAATTTTTGTCAGCATACGAAGGACAGCCGGCGATTTGGAATCCGCGAGATCCAAGTCACAAAAACAGAAACTGCAACACGTCTCCGCCGATCGTTCATGTTAATTACTTTTTAACCAAACTCTCCGCTGTCACTGGAGAAACTAAAACCATGATTTGCCAAGCCAACACGAATCCACACTATGAACTCATACACCTCGTGGGAATGCCTATCTACTTGCCACACTTTGTCGCGAGCCAAGCATGGGCAAGCTTCGACGAACCCAAGCCACGAGCCATGTTCGCCCAGTCACGTGCTGTGGGATTCCGCCTTAAGATGCATTTCCCCACATCAACCATGCGAATTAGCTAAAAAAATAAAAACATAGTAGCGGCATCAATTATATCCCTACCAGTATTCTGAAGATATGCGTACCAGTTATTCAGGATGTGATATGCCTTCTAATTAATAACTGCTTTAAGCAAGTTTTATAAAAATAGTAACGATTAGTTGTCCAATAATAAGCTGATTGTAAATAAGGATAAAACTGCAACGGTTATCTATAGAACAAAACAAAGAAATTAGATAAACCATCTACAATTGAATTAGAAAAACAAAAAATAGAAATTAGTAACAGTATTAAATTCCTTGGTTTATACATAGATGAACATTTAGATTATTTATTAAAAAAACTGAATTCTATTTGTTATGGAGTTAGAATTCTCAAACATTATACTGGACAAGAAACTTTGAAAGTAGTCCATTATCCTACAAATAGCCTATTTCATCTAATTTCAATTGAATGAAATTGAAACTACCTATAACTAAAATGCATTAAAATTGACTTAGATCATTTTTAAATAAACACTTGAACTACCCATCAAAGTTTGGCTACCTAATACAACTGAAGGTGCACGGGAATAACGATCAAAGCCAATGTTTTGTGAAAATGAGATAAGGGTGCCATTTTGTAGGAAATTCTGAGCATTATAATAATACGCGTTCAAACTATTTCAAAAACCGTCGTAGTCCGTAGAAATCAAAGTTGCTATAATGTAGTTTTGTTTTGAACCTTTAAGTCGCAAACTTTAAAATTCATTTATCTCTTAATGTACGAATATGGATTTTGATCGTTATTCCCGTGCACCCTTCAACTTACTTCTACAGGCGCCAACGACAAAATGCAAACAAAGAGCCAAAGACAAATGCTCTTTCTAAATAATTACTCAGCTTAGGAAACTCTTTTTATTTTAGACACTATCATAAAGGATTTTCGCATCTTATTAAATTTAAGATAATCGTGTATGAAAAATATATGCGATCGTTTTCTTTTTACTTGCTTTATAAGATGTACATTCTTCATTATATAAGCCACAATGTAACTCATCACCATCGCAAATTAGTAACACGTACAATAAAGTAAAGCTAATATTGCTGTGTTTAACACATGTTCCGAAAACAAATAAGTGATTAATATTCCTGTATGGAAGGATGAAGTGAGTAATATGATACATTACAAGCATAGTGAATACAGACATTGAATAATGTTGCAAACCATACAGATAATTAATTCATATATTACGCTATTTGATTATAATTTCCAGGTAGGTTTAGTTCGTATGTCACGTTTTAATTTTTAAGATATCTACAAGCTTCTGGGCCGTCATATGGACAGGATAAATGAGAATAATTATTATTAAGTCATTATTACCGCAACGTAGCTACTTTTCGGAGCCGCAGTGCATCTTTGTATACCTATTTCCAACATTTACATGTAATCAGACAGCTAAAAATAAAAAGGTCTCGAACTAATATCCAGCGGAAATGTAAATCGTTTACTCGGTATTTAAAAGGGATATTTTGAGTATATGTACCTGTGTGTAGACACTCGGTTCCTATGAGAGCGTATGGACATTAACTCTGCGCAACTAATAAGAAAATACTAAAATAGATTCTAATAAAAACGAAATCTTCCTTCTTATTCTGAAAAAGAGAAAAATATATATCTTCAGTTCTCGAAAGCGCCTGCGTATTCAAAGCTCAGTGTTGCTTTAAAATTTAATCTAGGTTTTTATTTGTGAAAATTATATATCTATTAGACAATACTTATTTACTCCAGTTAGAATTTGGTTAAAAATCAAAAATAAATGACACGATCTTATTAGTTATGTACTATTTGCTTTATCACAAGCTATTTATCACAAGCACACCCGAGAACTATATAGAAGTCTTAGGATACCGCTCCAGGTAAACCTGCCCGAACCTATTGCTGTCTTCCTTATACATCCTCAAGATAGCAAAGGATAGTAATAGTTTCCGGAAATTTTAGGGCGATGCCGATTTCTTATCGTCCTATATACCTAGTCAAAGACACATAAATAAGAAGTAAATTATGTTATAACCAGTTCCATTAATTTTCCATTATACGACAAAGCTTTGATTTACATTTAAGGCTCAAGGCATTCCATTGTTTTATTTTTTCAATAGGTTTCCCCACGTCTTTTCGTTCGATGCAAGCCTATTTTCAAAGTTTACATTATAATACTATCCACTTATTTCAGGCATTTTACCTGTTTCTATATCCACAAAATGGTAACACCATGTTATTCTTTATTATTATTATTATTTTTAAACCAAATTAACCTCTCACTGCAGTTAAATATATTTAATCCTTTATCACGACTATCGGCATAATCATCAATATGATGAAATGGGATCCCACACATCCGTAACAATATGCAATTTCTCTGAATTCAGCTATATGTACCCGCTATAGATGCCTAAAGCAAACTATTATATATTGCTTGCTGTGAGGCCCGAAAAATCCAAAATAACAAATGAAGAAGAAGAAAGAAGTCGATCCACAAACTTACCAACTACATATTTATTAAATTATAGTGAGTACATACAAAAAAACTATGGCAAAATTTATCACAATTATTATGTCGCACTATAAACGTTAGGTACTAGTAGTAACAGCTATTGAAGTATAGTACGAAGCATCATAATACTGTAGTTTTCCGATAGCAGCCATTTGTACATTATATTTGTAGTACTTACAATTAATACTACAATAGTAGTAGCGTCTACAACCATATTTTTTAGTAAATCGAACGCTGTAATATTGTAGTAATATACAGATTATGTGTCTCTTGTGTTGTTTCATTTTTTGCTTTCATCCCGCCCGCGTATTTATTATCACTCGTGTGATTGCACGCTAGTTGCTTTCTGTATAGGATGTGACTGCTATTATCGCCTCTGTAAGCGCTGTTGTATTGATTACAGTAACTTTTACTCAATACCAACAATACTTACCATCTTAGCAATCAAACAAATATGATATAGCAAAAGCTAAAACAGCGTGTGTACTATACTACCTCATTTACATCGAGTAGTAAAGATGAGGGAAGCGGCAGCGTCATCTTTATGACAATTTCTGTAATACAACATATATAGATAACTGGATTAATTATGTTATGGTGTTTTCTACCATATAACACTTTAACACACATAATACAACTCAAGAAAATGCGTAGGTATTCTTCAATAATAACAAAAGCTTTAGGCAAATATGGTTTTAGATTGTAAATACCATGACATTATCACTGACGCCTAAGAAATAAAGTTAATAAAGCTATAGTATAATACAATTTAGCAATAGCCTTCGTATAGGTACCTATATTTAACTGTTAGTTGCGTTGAGATACCATAATATAGGATATGCAAATAATCTAAATTATTTTACAATCTGTGTTGTTATATTACCTAGCAATACTCAAATAATCTACTGTAATATAAAACTACAAAAAATAATACTTACCTTTTCCTCACTATAGACATTGGCGGACCGATCTGCAACTGTGGTGATTTCTTAATATGGAATGCCAATTATACATTCTATTTTCTTTATATTGGTTTTAGTCCGTAATATGTGCTGTCTTCTGAAGTTATATCTAAATCAAATATGTAAATCTAAATAAAATGTTGCATTTGTACTTAAAGTAATCACGATTAACTGTGATGTTCTCGTTTGATTCTATATGCAAATAAATATATAATAACAAATACGACATCCACTTTTTGAGGGAAAATATGATTTGATATAAGAAACATCACAATTTTGAGGAAATAACTGTTAGTATAATACAATTTCGCAATGGCATTACCGTACTATTAATTGTGTTGAAGATTGCTACAATATACTAACCACAATATTAAATTACAACAAAATAGTATTTTCTACTTTTTTTGATAGTAGGGTTTAAAAATTTGGTATACTTAACTACAATTATTGTAGTAAATACTACCACAATATATTGACTATGAAACGTTGCTCTGCGTATAAAAATATTTGACTTTGTAGTAGCGAGTAGAGTACTAGTAAAATTACCTTCAATTCACTTCTTGGCAAAAATTGCAACGGTTATAAAATTACTGAGTACATTGTCTCTAGTAGTCTGCGTAACTTGTCTATATTTTGAAATTATGCATCCTCTTAATTATTTCAGCGTAACTACATAAATACAGTAAATCATGACAAAAAAATACCAACAATTAGCAAAAATTTATCACTAAGAGGTCACATCCCCACAATTGTTTATGCACTATCTAACTCTCTGCGAGCATGCTCTGAATGCCGTTGATCATCTCGAACAATGGCATCTAGTGGGATCTCATCCCAGGCTTGCTGTAGATGACGGCGAAGTTCCTGCAAGGTGTTTGCTGGTTGCGGTAAACGTCTTATGACCTTATGTAGCGATCCATCATATCCCAGATATGCTCGATCGGCTTTAAATCTTACTTCCTCTTTGTGTATAAAGTTCTGACAGATGCGGGCGATATGATTATCAGCGATTATTTGTTATTGTTGTTGTTATTTGCCTTGGCGTTAGCCATTAGCCATTAGCCATTATATATATGTTACCAATATATCATTTATAAGTATATTAAAAAAAAAAGAAAACGTAACAACCCGTATGAACACAAGGGACAACATTAGACGCGCTTCACACCCGGAGCCGATCGGGCGACTTAGAACAAACAGGTAGCCCAACAGAACAAAGGAAGAACCCACATAGGATAACAATATGAGGAAAAACTTAAACTAAATATTAAAAACTTTTCATGTGACAATAAATTTTAGAATTAATCTCTTTTCTGTCCAACGATGTCAGATGATTAATATTAATTGGGAACTGAATACCCATATTTAATAGATCTAACTGGAATAAATTGATTTTATGTAAGTGTTTGCTACAACGCAAGATAATATGATAATATTGACATGACCGCACTCGATTTCACAGAAATTACATTTATTGTTTTCTTTTAGCATGATTTTATACAAATGCGCAGGAAATCTTCCATAATTAAATGAAAGTCTTAAAATTTGCAACAGCATATTCTTTGTAACTCTAGTTTTATCATACCAACGAGCAGTTCTAAAATTTGGAAAGAGCATAAAATAATTGGTTGACTTATCTTTGTAAAGATTGAAATACTGAATCTGCCATTCATTACGAATATCTTTTTTGTAGGTACCCAAAAAGTCGCTATCTGGAAGTAGAATGTCCTCTGAGATCTTCTCACCACATGCCACTTTTGCCAAACTATCTAGTTTTGCATTATAATAAATGTTGGAGTGTCCTTTAATCCAAACGTATCTTATTGATTTGCCATATCGGATTTTTTACTTGCAGCCAGTTATTTTGTTAAGATTTCAGCTTTGTGACTGACCTCCTTTGAGGTGTTGCATTTTTTTTTTTGGCACGTAGTTTATTTGGTTTCTCATTACAATAAAGGGATTCCAAAAAGGACGGAAGATAAAGCAGGGGCCAAAATTATATCCAATTCTTATTATATCAAAGTGGTACAATAACAATAAAGCGAATGAATTTTACTTACACTACAAATTAAAAAAAAATAGAATACCGCGAAAAAGATGTTCGGGAATTCAATCTATCGTCGTAACTTCGGTATTTATGCACGTATTTTCTTCGTAAATTGCCATTAATTATTCTTTTCGTAGAAGTTCAAACACATATTTCCAAGATATTTAGTTTCTTAAACGATAGAGTGAATTTTCAATTTTCTTTTCTTTTTTTCCATTTGTAAACTAATGTCTTTTACATAGGTACTTAGAGCCACACAAACCAGATTTCTTTAGATTAACTGCTAAATTCAAAAGAAATTGATATAGAGTATTATCACTATAAGGATAATTATTAGACTGAAAAACTCAGATGCAATTAAGCACTATTGAGGTCACATCAAGTAAAATTGATCTACATCACTGAATTGCAAAGTACCTAACCTAGAATTTGGTAAGACATATGTAAAACATTGAAACTACACTCTACCATTTCTACAGCATGCTACAAATATATTTAGGCACAACAAATACATAAATGGTTCAAGTATTGCGACAATATATTTGGAATATGAATTCATAATTAGCACACCGACAAGGATATTTGTCTACTTTTAGTGTATGTTGCGTATTGGAATAATTTTAACTCTACTAATAGCGGTTAGTTTCATTAAATTTACATTACGGAACATTAATTTTAACCGGTCACGAAGTTTTACACCTTGAAACTGCATCCGTTTTAAGATCATTAGCTGACCGGCTCAGTATAATCTGAAATGTTCGGAGTGAAGAGAAAGGGTCCACGCGGATTGCGCACGTAAACGCCCACTGGCCCGAAGAAGTGGAGCGATTCTTGCCAATCGGTCAAGATTGACTTTTTTTCGTATTCCTAACCGCTACTTTGAACTAGACCTCGCTCGCTGTGCTATGGCAACGATACTCCAGCCAAGTCGCTAGATTATAAATGCGTGTGTCCGTTTCTCAGCGTATGTGTCCTGTTTTGTGCTGCTTTGTTTTCTTTTGGTGCGTTCGATGCACCAATTGGCTTCTGATTGGTCGGCGCAATTTCTAGCGCTAAGCATCGAGATTTCACGGATCGCTGGTGCAGCCTTATTCTTTTTCTTTTTGTCTTTCAAACAAGTTTGTTATTCATCATTATTATTGGTAATACAAAGTCCAATTAGAAATTCGCACTTTCATGCATTGCATACACATAGATATTGCGTAATTTTCATGGTATCTATCTATCTGTATATTTAAGATTATTTTCATTTTATTTATACCTAGTGATTTCGCAAGTTTATTGCGGTCTTGCAAATTATCTAACTTTTTAACAAATTTGCTTATTTAAGGAATAAAGAATAAATATATTCATTTCCAGACATAGACAACATACCCACTATGTTGGACTCTACCCACCAAAAAAGCCAAACGCCTAAAAATTTGGCAAGAATTGTAAAATATACGTTTAAGTTGAAAATATATATATAAGTTTTATAGCCAGTGATTTAATAAAGACAATGCAGTTTTAGTGGATATCTTGGCTAGTCTATTTCATTGAGTTAATTTAGTAAAATATACATCATGTTCGCTTGTCAATGGATTAATATACGTTTCGACTATGCCAAATAGGCTTCTTCAGAATATTTTTTGAAATAGTATAAGCCAACATACATTATTGTTGTAGAGACAATATAAATATAAAAACTTCATAATTGCTTAAAAAATACCGCAGATATTTTTGAAAAATATCTATTTGCCTTGCTCCGTGCAATATCACGGTTAGATTTTAAATTATTCGTGGTGTTATTGTGATGTCTTCTACTCGTTTTTTTTAAACAATTATGATTTTTTTCATATTTATATTGTCTCTACAACAATAATGTATGTTGGCTTATGCTATTTCAAAAAAATTTACTGAAGAAGACTATTTGGCATAGCCAAAACGTTATTAATCCATAGAGAATACTATTTCGAGAATTCAACCGCTGTAAATCATCTAACGCAAGACATCAGCACTGCAGTTTTTGGACGAGAAAAATATTTAGAAAATGTTGTTTAAAAAAAATACATCAATGTAATAGTCGATAGATGTGGATTGGTACCACTGCGTTTTGACAACTTACCTCAGCATTAAGTTTATGTCAAAATGATTTTTCGTCAATAACAATTAAAACAGTAAACAAAATACCAGTAATTATGTTTTCTTTAAATTAAATTAAAGGATGCTATGCATATTTAATATTAGAAGTAACTGTGAGATGAAAAAAATTAACCTACTTAGTGCATCAGCTAACAGGTAATGCTGTGTTTGGTTTAGAGTTGATATGGCCAAAAAAATGTTTACCTTCGGTTGACAGCACTGTAACAACAAAATGTTGTTTTTTTGAGTAAATGCCATATTGTTCTAATTAATCTGTTTTTCGTTACAAACCGAACTGTAAGGTTTCTTAAAATTGTTTGACTTCTTATTAGTTGTTTAAGTTAGACGGCGTCAATATACTTTTGTCGCTGCAACCAGACCAAAGTCGATTTCCTTTACACTTACTCACACGTTACTGGCTGTGGAAAATACAAAATTCAAACTATAGTTGCCCAATAAAACCATTTTTCTTTTGTATCTTGTGTTTCCTTTTATTCAGCTATGTTGTTCCCTTAATTTTCAATGAGGTGTTTCACTCCTTCAAAATCAATATCGGCAGCAAAAAATATTGTATATTTCACACCTATATATACTCTATGTATACTCAAGATTTCATAATTTTTTGAATTTTTGAGTTCCTTTATTAATTCCCATTACAGGTGAGTTACCCATCCCTAAGAAATCTTATCTCCATCTAACTGGTCATCATTTTCAAAACGAACATTTAAAACTAGCTCTTATTTAATTGTAACAGGTAACTAGTTTCTTATTTATTAGATATATTTACTCAAATGTATTGTAGATAATACATATATAATTTAAACGAAATAAATTCTGTTATTTGTACAGCACACAAAAAAAGATCAAGAATATATTTAAAGTACCAATTTTATTTTTAATTTTATTCTAAACTGTGAGGAACATTAGCTCTATAAAATCTAAAGGGAAACGAAAAAAATGGAGAAATAATCGATACAAATAAGCCACCGAATTACTGGAATCGATCGAGACGAAGAGTATAACAACAATTTCCCGGAATACACGGCACATTTGAGAGTTTGTTTTGCCTTAACACCAAGCTGTGGCTATGTCGACAAAAGAAAAATCAACAATCCCATTACAATTTTGTGTATCAATATTTATTTAACTACAACCAGTTTTTCCTACACTAATTCAATTTAAGTGGATTAATAAAAAACGTCACATTTGTAATTTATCAAAAACGGTGTCCATCGCAATCTACAACAGACAGAGAAGTACGCGCCGGTAGTCTTTTATGTAACTTACACATTACGGACCAAAGGAAGGCAAAAAGTTTAGATTTGAAGTCATTATAGTTTTAACAGGAATTTTAATTCAAAAAATAAATGAATGACGTTCTTGGAATTGTACTATACGGTCTTGCATTCTACTAGCCGGAATGATAGTTTCTGTTCGATTACCGGCTTAAGGAACAAAAAAGTGCTTTATCGTTCTTAGACTTTCCAGAATGCGGATTTTTTTTTTTTGCAGTTACTATTTAATATATGAGAAAACGAAATATTCGATATACACATTTTGAAAAAAAAAGCCCGCAACAAAAACTATAAGTAATATTTCTTTTGTGCTCGATTTGATTTACTATAAGTTTCGCAACTATAAAGCGGCAGCGCGCCGAAAACCTTGCGTTTGCCCAGTATAACCTTTTTTTTTAGAATACACACAAAAATAGTTGTATATTATTGCAATTTTTATTTTAATATATATTTTTTTTATTTAAAATTCAATCAAAAAATACAGATAGATTTGTTATGTTTTAATATTCCTAGAGCAGTGACTATATACAAGAAGACAAACCAAACTTATGGGAAAAGTGTTACGCTTAAAAACAACATTTTGGCGGTCAAATCCAGATGTCGCTAGTGTCTTTACCACCAAAAGTGGTGGGGTAGTCTGGATGTTTAGCGAGAGTAAGAACCAGAATTTAAATTATATAAACTGTATAATAGTGTGATTCGCCAGTAGATGGTACTGATTCATAACATATTTTAATGTAATGAAATTACTAATTATGGTAATGATATGGGATTCCAAGCACGGCAGGCGGCAACAATATTTTGAATTTAGCAGCTGTATATGCGCGCTGATGTGACTCCTTACCAAAGAACACTATGTTTGAATAGAAATAAAAAAATAATTGTATATCTGTCATATGTCGTATACGAATTGGTAAGATGTAATTTTTTAGTTCTATCTGTGAAGTTTATTAGTGTTAAGTTGTGAGTTTATTTTTATTGCTTGTACAAACTTTATTATTTATATTTTGCTAGAATACAGCGAATGTGCTATACTATATAATAATAATAATTTTATTTTATTGGTAACTGAATTTAGGAAACCAACAAGACAATAAACAGAACATTCTTGGAACTCTTTGACGGCATGTCGGCATATTGCTATCGGTTTTATGAAAGTGATTAATAATATTAAATTTTTGATATCCGAGGTTTCTGCCGATGGAAGTTAAAAAAAAAACTATTTATTTACTTAAATTAAATTTCACTTGAAATACGTTTACTTCGGCACTCTCAAAATATGAATATTTATAACAATGAAAAGCCGGGATCGGCAAAAATAGGCTATGGTCGACTGATTCGTGGGTGGTCTTTCGTCGTAGTGTAATAACCCGGTATATTCTAAATTATTTTCTTCTTTATATATTTCCATTTCATTTCTTTGTATACGTCAAGGTGTTAGTTTTCGATTCCCGTTCGTCTTAACAATTTCAAGTTCTAATATTGCAGCTCATATTAACTGTGAGTCGCGACACCATTTCCGGTATGATCATTCGATCAACGCCAGCCACTAGATCGGCATTTTTTTTATATGTGAACTCGCAAATCCTAGAAAAATCAAAAGTGCTGATAAACACCAATGGTCATTAGATGGAAACTAGTGTTGTTGTCTTCGGTATATTGTTTTACAAGAAAATAAAGCATTGTTGTAATGGAAGGAACATCTACACTTGTTCTATCTTGTAATATACGAGGTGGATAAGAGCACCCTGAAAACCTTTCGCGAAAGAGGAAGTTCGGATCGGTGTTCGTTGAGAACATCTTGGACTCCGGGAGTGATCCTTATTTAATTTTTTTTAGTTTGTGTTTAATAAGTGTTAGTAGTTTTTGTTTTTTTTGTCATATTATTACTTTTTGTTCGTTACCTGTCTTTAATATAAGTGTAACCGAAAGGAAGAAGGGTAAGTCTGCACAGTTATTCTGGCTTGCATTTCTACGGTCTAATTATTTTCATCGCCTCCCCTTTTTACTTATACTTCGAAATCTCCAATTTTATATATTTTTTTTTTATATATCCTTTTTTTTTGCTGTTTGTTTTAATGTAATTTTATGGCGTTTTGATGTTTTTTTTTAATTTATAATATAGCTTCCTTTAGTTCTTACTCTGGTGTTTTATTCATCCCCCCCTCTAGTAACCTCGCTTACTTCGAACCCATAAGGTTCAATATATTTAAAACAACCCGTTAGTGATAGCGGGGTGTTACAGTAGTATGGCTATTATAAACAAACAGAAAAATAAGTCAGTATGGTATAATTGGATGGAACGGCAAGACAATACAAAATGTACGTGCCGATTTGGAAAATACCATAACTAAATATTTAGGTACAAGAGCAATATAAACATTACATTTCTGGAGTACCACGTTTCTAAAATGAATACAAATGATAAAGTAGAGATTACGTCCTTTTATTGCCCCCTTTTTGCACGCTGCCTTTTGTCGCGCATCCAAATGACCGCGTCCTTTTGACCTACATCCTAGGAAACTACATTGTTCACGTGGCATTGATTTGTAAATTAGCTCGTAAGGTCTCATCCACCTGTGCATAAACATAATAATAATTTGTGGCTATCAGTAATAAGGTCTGGGACTTCTTCCCAGATCCTCCCAGAGTAAGGTTTTTGCCATGGTTTTCCCTTACTCCGTGGCCATTGATTTTATATAAGTATATTATATATAATCAGTGTCCTTGGCGAATGCTGGGAGATAACGAAAGTCGTTCCATGGGCGCATTTAATAATAACTGACAGCTGATCGCGAGTCTACTGATTTACAGTAGACTCGCGATTATGTGAACTAATCACATTTCACATTTTTTATCATTTCTCAAAAGTAACATTCGTATGGTCGCGAGGCTACTGTATTATATTTTTGTTATTAAAAATCATAGGGAAGTTATTTAGTTAGAGTAGGATCATTTCAATTGTTATGGAACCCATATAGTACTTAGAATAGGTAGCCTCGTGTAGTACCTTTTCAGGTGGAGCACGGGGTTAGGATGATTTGTAATAATTTAGTTTTCATAAATAAAGTGTGAATAAAGTGTGCATAAACATGTGTTCAGCCAAACCAACAACAACAAGTTTTAAAGTTGTTGAGGCATTTCAATGTAATTTTATGAATGGTCAAAACAATAAATAATATGTTGGTTTATTATTTATCGTTCCGACCAAATATTTTAAGCCTCAAATAATTTTAAGTATCTCCAAAACTGGACATCCTCAATTTGACTCAAAGCATGTTAATGCAGATGTGGACAAAGCTTAATACACTGCTTGATAATTGGGCAGGCGCGTCCATGCCATCTGTGGTTATAGTTCGTCTTTGTTTAATTTTGTGCATTATTTTATTTTCATTATTGATTATTATAGAACTTTAGTGACAATTGTTATTATTGTATTAAAGTGATTAAAGCATCCAAATGATCGCGTCCTTTTGTCGCGACACGTTTTCTAAATGCATATAACGCTGTCACTTTGAAACAATGAATTAACTTACCATGTGATTAGTTACGTCCCCACTTATGTGGAGCCTAATAGTAGACGAACTCTTATGCGGACTGACGAATCTAGGCATATCTTGTCAAGGGTATGCTGATGATATTGTCATATACGCTAGAGGCAAATTTGAGAATACCCTCTGTGACATAGTTCAGAGAGGATTGAACTTCACGAGAAGATGGTGTCATCAGATGGACTTAATATCAACCCACCTAAGACAACCTAGTGAGCTTACCAGGAAAAAAAGCTCAAGCTTTAGAACCATAAAACTGGATGGGCAAATATAGACTGGAGAGCGGAGCTTTTAAATATCTAGGCCTTACTCTAGACAATAAACTTCTATGGAACAAACATGAACTTGAAGTAACCAACAGGGCCAAAAGAGCTCTGATGATGTCCAGAAACTTTGCAGGGAAAAATTGGGGATGCAACCAAAATACTGCTTTGGATGTATACACGTAGTGAGACCGATCATCAACTATGCATCAGTAGCATGGAGCCAAGAACTAATCTGGCCACCGCGAGAATTAACCTCCTCGAAAGTGCAAAGATTAGCATTGTATGCATACGGGGGCTATGAGAACCTGTCCACACACAGCTATTGAAGTAGTATTGGATCTTACCCCCTCCACATTGTAGTAGAGGGCGATGCGCGAAAAAGACCGCACTAAGAATGGTCAAGGAAGGAATGATTAGGCATAGGCCTCAATCTCCTGAGGTAATCAAACCTGGGATATGCCCGGGATGAATATGTTAACAAAAAATTAGCTTTGTGAAGGAATTCACCTTAAGCTAAGTAAACAGGAGCGAGTGGGATAACACCATCTTGAACTTGAATAGAAATGCCATCAAATGGTATACTGATGGCACTAAAACGGCAAGGAATAGGAATATATGGTCTAGAACCACATATTTCGAAAGCTTGGGAAAATATCCAAGTTATATTTCAGACGGAAATACACGCTATTGAAAGATGTGTTCAGTTCAATATGGATAGGAACTATCGGAAGCAGGAGATTTCATCATGTCTTGATAGTCAAACAGCCATCAAGGCGCTGAGCTCATATGAAATCAGTTCTAAGATGATCTGGGATGCCTAGGAATTTAAATGAGCTAGGCAAGAAGAAATAAGTAACCCTCCTGTGGGTTTCGGGTCACACAGGAGTGGAAGGAAACGAAATAACGGATAACCTCGCAAAATGGAGCAGAGAAAATCCAGTTACTGGGAAAATCTCCAGAGAATGAGGCAAAGTAACATTCTTCTGGGAACTTATAACCAGAAGAGTTTACAGAATGCATCAACCTGAGTAAGAACAAACGTTCGCATATTAACACGAATACTTTCAGGCGATTGTAGACTGAAAGGACACCTGAGTAAGCTTGGATTGGAAAAAGATCCTGAATGTAGATTTTGTGGGGAACAGGATGAATCCATCCACCTCCTCTCAAACTGCGTAGCACTTTGCAACTCGAGGGCATCGCACCTGGGAGCATGTGAAATCGAAGAGGGAGACTTACCCAGACTGGGGCCCTCTGACATCCTACACTTTCTGAAAGGAATAGGATTGAAAGGCCAGCTGTAAAGCAGCAAGAATAGGGGACACAATAGATCTTTTAGGTCGCAGTGTAACATCACCCTTCTATTTACATACATACATACATACCATGTGATTACACTAACCAAAAAAGGTTCAACGAAATTTTTCTTATTGTGATTCTATCCCTTGGATTACTCCTTTTTTTTATTTTAGCACTTGCAGGTATGCCGTAGTGGATTGCCGTTACGGGTGGTTAACTCTGACGTTTAACTTAAAATGTACTTGTTTCAATTCAAAATTTAATCAAAAATTATTCAAAAGTGTAAAACAATTGTCAGTAAATAACACAAATTTATGAAATAAAGAGTAGATTTAAGAAGGAAAATATTGAGTTTTATTTTTTGATAGATGAACAAACTAAATAGAAGTGGAAATTACCTCATACAAGAAAAGAATAAATCTCAGATAGATATGGTAAGTAATTTTCCTTAAATAAACAAGTACATTTTATATAGTGATTCCAAAGTTTGCTTGAGAACTAATCACTAAATCATGAAATACGTTGGATATTTTTTTTTCATTTTCACTCTTTACCGTAAGACATTAACTAGCAAAATGTTAATATTTATATGCTAATATTTAATAGTAAAAAACACTACACTAGACCCTCAGACTTTGTGGGTGGAGATGAAACTACCAAACCCATATACCAAATGTAAAAAGGGGAATAATGTCTCAAAATTTGGAATCGTCAGAATAAAGTACAGACATAGATATACATATCATTAAAAAATTAAAACACTTACTGCTACTTTTATAATTAACAATCTAAAATTCTTTTTCACTTCATTGTAACAAAAATGCGTATATAGTATTACGGAATATACATATATTGAATGTCACTAATGATAAATGTGATAATTATTTTGTGTACACACTGTTTGCAAATCCAGTACTTATACGTATATTAGGTATCAATTAATTTACATGGTAGCCGTGGTAATTAGGAATATACGTTCATTGTACGGTAACTGTATGATTTCAATGTAGTTTGCTTGGTATCGATACTACTTCAAAGGGGTGGACACTCACTGTAACTCGTTTTAAGTAATTAACTGGGGGCCCATGGATACGAGGCGTTGTTGATAAAAATCTTCCTCTAAAACTAGTTTTAGAATTCAAATAAATTAAATCATATTTTCGTAACCTCTTCGAAATTGAAGGGGACTTTCTTTGCGAATTATTGCATTTACCATTGGACTGAAAGTATACAGAAGAACCGTCAAGATTTTTCATCGTTAGAAGAAATTCACTGAATTAGCATATCTTTTCTTTTGTTGAATTATACATATCTTTGCTCTTTTGTGTAGTGATATACCTTGGATCAGCGGCGGCTGGTGCTTACGTTTTACAAGGGCCATTACAATGATCTAATTTCTCCGTATAAGTTCGTAACATGGTCGTATTTCGGATGATAGCACACGAACTTCAACCATTGTATTGGCCCCACTTGTAACGTATGCACCAGCTGCCACTGCCTTGAATGCGTTAAGGGAGATTTTTCCCTGAATTCCCTGATACCGGCGTTGTACTTTTGATGTGGATCTTTTCTGCAACATGTTTGGTTTGTCATTGCGAAGAAATTCCATTATGAAATACTTTGGGGTGCGAATTAGCTGATGTTGAAGTATTTTTTTATTATTGTTCTGCATTTCATAACATTGAAGTTATCTATATAAATGTAAATTACAGTTTAAATTGAAATTTACCATGTATAAGTTAGTAGGCATTATTAGCGAGATTCATTATATGGGATAGTGGGAGATTTGAATGTTGTTTTGATTTAAAATTTGAATTTAATAATCCAAAATATACTGGATAATAGTTGATATTGCTATATATGCTCCTTAAATGTTTTGGATAGATTATTATGCAATAAATTGTGCATGTTATCGATATTTACACTGTCTTTATTAATAAAAGCTGGCAATACATTAAATGACTAAAATTAAACTATAAATTCAATATTAAACAAAGTAAAAGTCTTATATTATACTAGTTATTGATTTAGAAGGCATTACATGCAGCCACCGCGGCTACCTAGTTAAATAATATGAATATAACTACTTATTATTTGATAAGAGGAGAGGTTACTAATGCGCATGATCTGCAGCGATAAATTCGAGGCATATGTGTGGGGTCTTTGCCATCTAGTGGAGGGGGGTTGTATCTTTGAATATTACCTGACATAGAAGGATGGGTATCTGAAAAGAAAAGGCAAATCAAAGAATAAAAATTTATATCTGTTATTAAGAAAAATATTACCCGGGCAATCCTTTATAAAAAAATCAATAGTAGGTATACTTGCAGTACCTGAGGGATGGGAGTACCTACCAGGCGCGTCCCCGAGGTGGTGGATAGGGGAAAGGCCATCTTGTCAGGGTTCGCTCAAGACGAGATGGTTGGTGGCGGCTATAAGCACGTGAAATCGAAGAAGGAGACTTACCTAACCTAAGCAGCAAGAACAGGGGACACAATAGATCTTTTAGGTCGCAGTGTAATATCACCCTTGCAATATATACATACATACATACATACATACTTGCACTGGGTGAAGCGTTTTATTTAATTGTTAAGAATTGTTGACAAAAAAGGATGCTTCTATGTAAATCAAGCTTTTAGTTTTTATTTTCACGTACTGAGCTAAAATTGTTGCTTAGAAAAAATAGAAATAAATAACTGTAAACAGTCTTACTGTGAAATCCTAGATGTCAGTTTAAAAACTTGAAACGTTTGCTAATTATTGAGATATTCCATTCAACTGCATTCCTTATTTTTAATTTTTATTGTATTCAAGTATTATCGTTGTTCCATCTGTTAGAAATTGGACTACTAAAACTCATGCGGTAATTATTTCTCGTTGTAAAAGCTCCAACACTCCAGGGTTACAAATTGTAAAAAAATAGCAAAAGTCGTTTTTATGGATAAACGTGCTAGAAGGATATGACTTATGACGATCGGGAGTTATCAATATTTAAACACTGTAAAAATAATGAGTAACAGTATTAGAAAGACAGGTAAACTAATTTTATTTACTTACCAAAAAACTTGTACACTTTTCTATGGCTTCTCAACCCCTACACTAGGGTGGTATTTACTATACGCAATTTGTCGGAAAGTAATATTCAGTGGTGTAATTTGATAAGGATTATTTTCATAAATATTTTCAAAGCATGTGTAGGATTATAGAAGAATATTTCTAAAGTATTTCTACTCTACACGTTAAGACAAATTTGCAAAGATGTTTTCTTAAACAGTAGGGAGTTTGATAAAAACTCGTTTATATTGAGTTTACGGAGGTTCCTTTCATGGCGAGTTATATACACTTACGGTAAATATACACAACCTTTTGTTTTCTTTAAAATATTCCAGTTATTCAATTTATTATATATTAGTTATGCTACTATATCCAAATACTGTTTTAAAGCTTATGCAATATACAGCGTGGTAAAAAGTAACTCAATTTATTTAGAATTTATTAAGAACCATGCATAGGAAAATGACTCTTAACAGTTGTTTGGTAATTTATCTCCTATTCAGTGATATAACACCAGTTATCTTACCTTCAACGTTTCTATTTTTTTAACGGCTGAAGGAGGATTGTGTCAACACCATCCATCCACAAAATTTACGAAAAAACTAGCAAAGTTAATTCGCTCATTGTTGTCTACACTAATGGATTTTTTTCTTGTGTATATATTGAAAGCCAGAGTTTATAAAAATCGTACGCAAAATTTAGAAGATCTGAAACCAGAGTTTCAACTAGAATGTGGCATATTCAATCAGGTGAAATTTTGAGGAATGTGATACAGACTTCAGGTTTTATTTTTTATTTTTTTTTTTTTGTTATTTGTACTACACACCACTACTATATTAAACAGATCGTTCACACACGGTTTTTACAAAATTGTTTGTTCGCATATAAGCATTTAGTAAAATATCGGAGAAAAGCACCAACGTTTATTCCCTCTTTCCAATAATTTATTACCATTTAGTTATTTTTTACAATTCTACTCTTTATATTATAAAATTGATTTTCTTTCAAAATTTTGATAAATAATATTGAGTTATTAGTTATGACGTATAATAATTTATTAATTAAAATATAACGAAAAAAAGATAATTTAAAAAAAAAATGTTGCTTGCTACCAAAACGTTGAAGGTAAGGTTTTTTCCATGCAATAAGCATAAGCTATAAACAAAGTACGCTGTTTTTTTGCCACGTCGGAAATTACTGATAATATAGCATGGGAGACAGTAAAAAACAACAATAAAATGCAGGATGCAGTTTTACATTTTAAGCAAAGTATACACACAAATGTATTTGTCTAAAGCAGAAGCTAAAATTACTGTAAAATGTATATAAATCTTACGATATTGGCAGCAAATTTACAACTAGTAAGGTATTCTTAAAAAGGTATTATATAATTTGCCATTATGGTTTATAAATTCTCCGTGATTAAACAGTGTTATATAAACCACACAAACTCTATGTAAATGTACTTGCCGAAAAATCGGGGATAAGTTCAATAGAGCTAAGAAGACGTTGATCTAGGATGATAATCAAAGCCCCTTGCCGATCACGATAAGGCTTTGAGAGATTCAAAGAAAGAATCGTAGTCTGCCATATTCCTAAAATAATTTCGAAAGAACCTCACAACTCAATACAGGTTTTGAAAACTGTTACGTTCAGTTTTCTTTTCTTGTACGCGTAGCGTATAGTGTATGGTTATCGCCTTCCCGGCTGTCCGTCTTCTGTATGTGGACTCTATGTTCATCATAGTAAACTCCCATCTCAGAGGTCACTCGGTCCGTATCGCCTGTAGATGTCGCATATTGTGCCGTTCATGGTCATCCTTTTTTTGGGCTGTTAACGCGTATGATACTCTAGAACTTTCGGAATTTTCCGTAGGCCCGGACTCTGCAAGTAATTTTTGTCGAAGCGAGCGAACTGCGAACTGCGGGTGGGGATGATTAATTTTTGAGTTGCCTTTTTGAAGGTTTTTTATCGCTTTTGCGGATTTTATATCTACTCGTATTAACACTTTTGTGGTGAGATTTATCGTCTTAGACGCCGTTATCGTATTTCGATGAAATTGTTGCGGATGTGGTTTTGTCGAGTTCCACGATTTCTTCTTGCTTTTGCGTAGCTGTGCCCTATTTGACCCCAAATGGGTAAGTCCGTTTCGTTACAGTTTTCTTGTTTTTTTTGGTATCTTACACTGAGGTTTCTCGCATCCTCTCGTATAGGGTTGTGTACGGGACACCAGCGACTACACGAGCCACCACGTGTCGATACCCCGTACACCGGCAAGGAATTTCCGCGGCTTCGCAGCGTTGTACGCCGTTGATTCTGTGAGTGCCCCGCTGTCAGCTGAGGGACACCCAGGAGCGTCAGGGTTGACGTCTGGCCTAGCCCCGAGGGTAGAACAACTCGCCCTCGTGAGGTAGGATCGTTTTTTTGCTCTTCACGCCATCGCGGGTTAGACGCGCGAAGCTGTTCCGTCTTGGGACTCAGAACTTCTATTTTTTTTTTTTCTTTTTTCCTTTTTTTTCCCCCTGTGACGGCCTGTACCGAATTTATTTTTTTAGCTTAATTTTTCCCGTATGTAATTCAACTTTAAATGATAGTCTCCCTGTAAACTTGTGTATTAACTTTTTTTACTTTCATTTCATTTCGAACGTACAATTTACCGTAGAGATCGCTCTACTCGTCCCCTCAGGACAATAGTTGTTATTTTATAATTTTATTTATATTTTCGGCCTTCAGCCTGTCAGAGTGCTTTACCCCGTGGGTGGCCCCTTTCTAAACGTACGTAATCAGTTGTGTGCGCATTACGGGTTGTCCGAACCCCTTTTCATGTAATATCTTTACTGATGTAAACCGATCAAGATCTTGTGTGGTGGTATATGATTAGATCTACTTTATATTAACCGTATTTTGTTTTTTTTTAACTTTGGGGTTGTCCTAAAGACCCGCCGTCTGTTGCGCATATCTTTTGTATGTCTATGTTGTTTTTTTTTTTTTTGTAAAGTCACTTTCAAGAGTTAACTTTTTAATAAATTTTGTTTTCGTTACCCTTTAACTTTCGTGTTTTTTTTTTAACTGTGCGTTGTGCACGGAGGTGTTATTTTTTTACCTCCACATTACCAGCGAGTTCGCTTTGGGACTCCCACACCCCGGGGATTGGCCTGGGTCCGTGTCTTTTTTTTGTAACGTGGTGGCGCTCTACCAGTCGCCTCCCAACCCTGCCGAGAGTGTTATTTCGGACCGGCACGACCATCTGCGACTGAGCTGGCGGCCACGGAAGCTCCTTTCCGTACATCACTGTGGTGGTAAGTGAGGACGTTTACCAGGTAGGTCCACGTATCGGGTAACCACCCTGGACCTAAGTCGCTACCCCTCCCGTACTACTTTTTTACGTATTTTGCTTGACAAGACTGGTGGTAGCAAAACAACGCAGATACTACGCCAAGACGTGAAATGAGACCATAAGAGAACTCTCTCTGGTTTATTTTTCGAGCTCTGAAATTACACATAAATCACTGCAAGACTGGAATTACGCATACCTGAAACGTGCGAGGCAAGCATCTAGGGAGCACTGGTAGGTAGCAAAGTAAGTAGTGAATGTGAATTAGGTAAAATGGGAAATTAATTCATTCTCAACGTATAAATCGCTAGGAGCACGTGGGATTTATTCATTTATGATATAAAAGGTCCTGGAACTTTTGTTGCAAAAACTTAATATGTCGTTCAGGAGAAGTGCCGATACACATCGATAGCCTTGGAAGGCCGTAATTCTTTTACTCTAAACCCTGGCAAAACGAGACAGGATGCGGCCAGTCTCTGGGTCTCGCAATACTTCCACAGCATCAATCTCCGAACGACTGAGACATAAAGGAATCGATGAATCAAGCTGCAGGTGCATAGACTGCATGCTTAAAGAGAGATAGCTCTCTTTACATAACTGGTCACTCTGGTCGAAGAAGGATGTCCGCAGAGTGAGATTTGTATTCGCTGCTGGGAAGTTACTCCTGGCGAGTACTTGGGAGATAAATCGTTCCATGGGCGCAAATATAATACAACTGATAGCTGACCGATTTACAGTGGACTCGCGATTATGTGAACTGTTGATTTTTGGTTGTTCACATTTCTTAGCTTTTCACAGTATTACTAATTGCGGCTGTGTATTACATTGTTTGTTATTAACAATCAGAGTGAAATAATTTAGTTAGAGTAGAAACATTTCCTACATTGGTTATGGAATAATCTAGTACTTAGAATAGGTAGGTGGAGCACAGGGTTTAGGATGATTTGTAATAAAATGATTGTAATAAAAGAGCTGAGCAATGAAGGGCATACATCTTTGGTTACGCAGATGATCTTGTCATTCTGACCCAAGATAAATTCAACAGCTAAGTACGGGGAAAATGCGAAACGCTCTACAAGTTGTACAAGCATGGATCGTGGAAGAGGATTTAAAAATCAATCTCTCCAAACCGACCACGATAGCAATCACGAGAGGAAGAAATAAAGTTGCCAGACTCCGAGTTTTCTTGGAATCAGCAGCTTCAAATAATTAAAACTAAAACCAGGGTGATAACCTCATGTTGCTAACGGCCCGTAGAAAACATGGGTTTAGAGCTAGTTGTCTCAACGTACTTCTCGGTGGTCAGATCCATCATCAATTATGCATCTCTGGTTTGTCTCTATGTCCAATAGAAGCAGCACAAGCTGTTATTACCGAAAATGGCAAAATATAGACGCTTGCTTAGGAATAACAAGAGCAATGAGAACCATTCCTACAGCAGCAATAAAATGCCCCTTAAACCTCCGTCGTCTGGTGATGATGGACGAGGGAAGAACGCAGCATCTCAAATTGCAAGAATATCAATTGGCTGATCTACGAGATTGAACATGAAATGCGATAGCAATAACACCATGGTAATAGAGAAGTTCACACTCACGGGAGGCCGAATTAATGGCGGGATTCTATATGCATCGATAGCATCCTGTAAGGTCATATCCAAGTCAGTAAGCATGTTTTTCAATACTTACAGCGTTAGGTGTCAACTGTATTGAATCAAACTTCGATTCAACTGCCAGCACCGTGGCATCTTGATTTAGTTCAAACCTAAACGGCGTCCCTAATCCTATAAACAGCCAATAGAAAAATAGTGACACACACTATGTTTTAATAGAGATACATTAAATATTAATCTAATTGGGAGAAAATAATGATAGATTAGATGAAATCTCATATTAACGTGAAGATTTCGCTAAATTGAGATCTGAAATTACATATGTATCCATAAAGGGAGTAACAATTGTTTAGACACTTTAGACTATACTTGCGTTAATTAATACGCTAATTATATTTAGTATATTTAATATGGTCATGTTTTATAGAACGTTTTGATTTACTTTTTCTCACAATTAAAAGCCCCCTCACAATTGTTTTTTCAACCTTGTATTTGTTACAATAAAGCCTTTACTTTTGGGTTTCCATAAGCTATGGCACGGTTTTGTATTTCTTGTTTGATTTTTAAAAAACCCTATATGTGTTTTCATTTCAGATTATGTTTCAATTAAAATGCTTACCAGATTATGTATTTTCTTATTCGAGTATTATAATTACAGCTTGTTTATTATCGACTAAAATTCAAATAAGCACTAATTTTTATTTAGTTTAATTAAAACTGATCGTTTCCCCGTCGTATTCATGTTTCTATTATTCTTAGCCGTTAAGCCATATATGTGGATACCTTTTTACTAAATATTATTATTATTGGCTGTATTATTTTGTTGCTAAATTATTAAAATTTAATGCATTCTAATTCAAGGTAAGACGAGTTTTGCTTGGGTGCTGTTATCGCTGTGCTGATGAAAAATATAATTTTATTTTGCCTGAATTCTAAAACGTAAATTGTCTGCAATATTAATTAACGTTTCACAAGGCCCTCTTTGTCTTTTTACTCTGGTGTCGATGTTATATGTATGTAAATTAATATAAATGTGGTTAAATAAATGACATATACATCCGTGCGAGTTTAAGCTCTTAAGTTAATTAATTAAAATTTTTATTTTATTAATGTTTTGAACATATAACAATTTACTATATTTTTACTTGTATAACTTTGTTATCAATCTTTTTCAAGTTTATCACGTTTTTCCTATAATTATCTGATTTCTTGCTACCCTTACACAGAGATGACATTGATTCGCACTATTGTTACTCTGCAGTGCATATTTTAGGGTTATATTACGAAACCTACAAGAAGATTTTATGTTTAACAGTATCGAACAGTTATATTGGCAAAAATTAATTTTAAAATGAGAAGATCAGTTTTGCTATTACTTATGAAAAACTAACTTTATTAGAAATAACTTAAAGATAAATCTCTGAAAGACAACCCAAGAGTATTCTTCCATGGCTCTTGTTTGGTTTGTTGATTTTTTAATTTTTCGTGAGTTACGAAAATTATACCGGTCATTGTGCATTATTGCATTGAATGGACATCTTTGTCAAGTTGTATCCTATTTTTGTTTTTTACATTTGTTTTGTGATATCTGAGTCCCTATCTTGTGGAAATACACACATTCACTTCACTAATTTCACAAATACGTTGTAGTTTATGCACAAGTAGCAACAGCCGGAAAAAAATATTAATATAATGCTTAATTAAATCAGTAAAGTCCAGTTTTAAACACTCGTTTCATTATATTTCTACTTTTTAATCTAAGTATCCTCTCAGTGCCGTGGATGTGGGGCCAGAATTCTAACTGCAACAGTCCGAGGCCCGCTCTGACATTAAAAAATACGAATAGATAAATAGCCCCTTAGTCTTCAGTAGACCCAGACCGCTACCGATTGTTACTCAATATTCTTATATTTCCGATATTCCAAAGTAAAGTGCTTAGTTTAGTAAATAGTCGCATGAGACTCAGGCACAAAATTATGATCACTTTTGCCAGCGTTGGCAAGATGAGGAGAAGTGAATAAAAATTTCTACACGACTAGATACACTCGTGCGTTTGTTCCGCCTTGAGTGGGGAGCGGTAACTATGATTTATTGAGAGCCGACAAACACGAGTATGTATAATGCTGTAGAATTTATTCACTCCACAGCTTGAAACCACACTGCTTTGTACGATAAGAACTTTAAGTAAACAATGCGTTTTATTGATAGTTTAAATAGCGTGCAAACAACGACATATCTGAAGAGGTCAAATGTTCGGTTATTAATAAATTACTTTTTAGTTGGTTAATTCCAGTTTTGCTAAATAAAATAGAAAATAAATACGTTTAAAATTACTTTCAAACTTCCCGCGTTTTCAAGACATTCATCTGTGAATTCCATGCTCAAAAATCGGCAATCAGTTATGTGCAACATTTAATGGTAAGAAAAATTACTGAATTTTCGGTTCGTGCCGGAATGCATATTAACCTAGTAATATAAGACTGCCAGCTTTATAAAGTTTTCCCCCCAGGTGCTCGCAACTGGTCGCAGTTGGTATACAAAATTTCCCTAATCAACAAATTTCCCGAACGCTTGAAATAATTTTTTTTATAAGTATATATAAATTTGTTTAGAATTAGAAATAATGCGTTTTATCTTTAGGTTGATATGAGCGCAGAATAATACCTTTTGGAAAGGGCCAAATCGGCAGGCATTAGAGGCGGCAAGTCTGATCAAGGCATGAATGGGAACTTCGTATTTCTAATTGCGGAGAAAATGGCCTCAGGACAGCGCAGCCAAACTCGGGAAAATCGTTGTTGGAGAAAATTACGGCAACAGTTAATATAGGTAAATTGTGGATAACATGCTAATGTGCTCGAACTTTGTTTATAATCTATTTTTTAGATAGTAATATTTGGAATTAAATAAGGATTTATCAAATAGCCATTAAAATTTATCAATTATTCAAGAACGTCATTCTCTCACGAGTTGGCTAGTGGAATTGCTTCGAATTGAAGTGTTCTAACAACATCGTAGCGAATTGTCTTCGCAAAGGCTGTTAAATTGCCTCAGAAAAGTTCAGTTAATTTCACCGATGTGAGGAATATAGGCTATTTAATATATGAGAAGGTCCCATGTGACCAAATGAGACTATGAAATGTTTAACTAATTGTAAAAAATAATTATTGCAAAATTTGGAATCACCCTACATTCACTATAAAATAAAGGTAGGTGATGTATATATCATGGGAAAAATACATTTTAAATTTTACAAAACACTTTACTATACCTAATTAACATCTTAAAATTATTACTTGTACTAGGGTATGACGAACCTCGCATATCCGTCATTGTTGACCGAAAGCCGATTTCAGCAATTTTCCCTGTATTTGTTGACATATATCAATGAATTTAGAGTTGCAATACATATAAAGGCATTATTTCAACTAAATTTATGCAAAATAAATACACTGTAAAAAAAATAAAAATGTTTTTTCGAACCTGAAACTTGATTCAAGTTTGAATCTTTCAAAATCTATTGTAAAATTATTCTTAATCTCTAATATTTTGATCCAGTCTGTAGTGTCGTTTCTACTATTCCTTTACTCCTGAGCGGAATCTAAAGGAAGGTCTTCAATGCAGAGAAGTGTCTTCTACATCACTGGATCCATGGTCACTGCACACAGTTCTTATTCTTTTTTGTTATATGTTTTTTTGTTATTTAAAAGATAAGATAAAGTTAGCTAAGTAATACTGTACAATTAAATAATATCATATTCTTCATAACGACTACAGTAGATTATACGTGCAACTGGGTGAATACGTTTATTTAAATTGTTAGACAACAAAGGACTTACTTCATCTTCTATGTCTAAAGCTTTTGGTTTTTATTTTCACGCCTCTGATGTTTAAAATTATTGTTAGAAAGCGCATAGAAACAACAATTGTAAACATCTTCATGGGAAATCCTAATGTCACTTAAAACTGAAATGTTTGCCAGAGCTTTCGGATTATTCGTCTTCACCTGCATCTTCTTATTTTGTCATTCAAAACTTTTGAATCGCTGTGGAAGGAAGATTCATGAGATATTTTATTGTATTCAAGTGATTTATTTGATCGTTCTGTTAAATTCTATGACTACTGAAACCTATCACTAGTCAATCATTGCGAAATTTATGTATTGTAACATATCTAAATAACGATTTCCCGTAAAGGAAAAGTACGATGGTATTTTGTTGTAAAAGGCTGCAATTGAGTGATGTCCACAAAAACGCAGCGATTTGCGACATGCTTTGTGATTCAACTATTCCAGTTACAATTGTAACATATTAGCAAAAGCCGTTTTTTATGGATAAACGTGCTACAAAGGATATGGCTTGTGGGTTGAGATTTCAATATTTTAAACATTTGTAAGATAATGAATACAGGTACTAGAAGGCAGTAAGCTAAGAACTTGTATTGCATTGGACCCATTAACATCTTTAGCAATGTGCATTTCACAAGTTTTTGTTTTCTTATCTTTGAGTTCTAGTCTCTATCTAGTCGACTGTTTTAATAGCTTTGTTAAAATTGTTTGTCCACTCAAACTATTAGATTCTTCTGAAAATCATAAGCTATGTGAACCCTATATACTGTAACTCGACCACTAAAATTATATAATATAGATCTAAACAATACAGTATTATATCTGAACTTAAACAGAACCAGAAAGAACATCAATGGAAGATACATAAACCCTACTTTTGGATCCACAAATTTCATCCGAATAACCTTGGTTTATTTTTCACTAACAATAGAGGGCATGTAATTGTTAATTTTAGAAAGCCTAACTACTATCGTGCACATTGTTCGATAGTCCATATCCGCGAAGATAGAATAAGATCCTATAAGCAGCAGTTATAAGCAAATCCGTTGTTACTTCATGTTATCTATGAAAGGTAAGAATTTAGCCGTTATTAATTAGAGTATGTACTGTGGCATGTGGCACAGCCGCCAAATGGTTTTTCTCGTTACTAGGTGCTGAGTTCAATTTTTTGGTAATATCAATTATGAAGGTTGGGTTCATCGCAACACCGCTTAGGTAATTTACGTTGAAAATATTCTTCGAGCAAGTATATTTCAATGTTAATCCATACATTTTCCAATAATGATTAACAAGTTAGGGTTGGTATATTAGGCGAGGCTGACCTATTCAATGGTTCTTTATGGAGACGCCATTTTTGCTTATTTTCTACGGGGAATTTAAAATGTATATTTAGCACCGCGCGACTGACAAACCAGAAACTTTACGTTAATATTTAAACGGAAGATCACCAATAAAACAAAAGAAGTAGTAAAAAATACATGTATATGCATAGGAATGATATATTCAATACAAAAAAACTAACAAAGGAAGCCGATCCTCTCAAAATAGGTGTACAATCATCTTGTATGTTCATATACTTAGCATATGATATTGATCTTGTTAACAAAAAATCTTTAATAATTTTGAATTTTAAATCGCAACAGTTTGGAATACATGCATCTGAACATTTTTGAATAATTTTAGAAATAATCGCAGTATCACAAACAGATATATTACCACACAAAAATTCACCTTTATTATTATAAAAAACATTTTCACATTCCATAATAATTTGAAAAAGTGAATTAGTGCCATTTTTAATCCTCCTAGATTTGATATTCGGTTAAAAACTTAGAGCTACTGTCCACAGTATCCCAGACCTGAAAGAAATTCTGAACATATAGGACAAATATTATTGTCTGTTTTAGTAAACGTTTAACTACACTTCCAGCTATATAATACAAATTATTTTTATCCAGCATGGAAATGTTTAAATTGTCGTCATCAGCAACGCATATTACTTCTTGTGCGTTTGTTTCAGTAGTAATGGCATTAATTAAATGAATATCAGTATCACTGCAGTAATTTGTTTGATTAATGTCCGATATAAAATTGGGATACTACAAGCAGTTTTTAATATTCTTTTGCACTCTAATGAATTAGCCTTTTTCCAGCCCGCTTTCTCACTTGTGAAAATACATTTTCCAGTGCATCTTGAGTTAAGCGTGACCCGAGTAAGAACGAATAATTTCTAGAAAAACAAATATTTGGACAAGTTAATAAAAGACAATGTAGATAAAATAATCCAGTATTTAAAGGTTTCCAACCGCAGCACCAATGTTTGCTAACTGAATAATATTGATAAAATTTTCCAAGAAATGAATTTTATGTTCTACATTTCTTGCTGTAATCGATACTTTCGGCTTCTTGAAGATACAATTGAATGCCAAGTAAAAATTAGACGTATAAACCAGGCTGTAGGTTAAGGCATCTACATTTAACAGTTTCATTCTCACGGCAGATTCTAATGCTGCTGCTGTTGTAACTGAAAAAACCTACAAACAATGCAATTATTACATTATATTAAATCTCCTAGCAAGTATACCTGATTGCCGCACCAACTTTCATTTTACTAAAATGATCTGGATACAAATCAGGAAGGTGAAGGTGATGAAGAAGCCTCAAGCCTGAAGAATTTTTCTTATCAGATTCCAGAGATCACGTATGTAACTACCAGTTACAATACCAGATGGAAGCTCTTCAGCAGCAGCAGTTTTCCATCAATATGTATTAACCATTTAGAATTGCTGATTTCAAATTTTTTAGTAAGTGTTGCACATCAGCAAATACATGAATATTTGAATTAGGGCAATGGAAAGAAGTCACTAGATTATTTCTTGTTACCTTAACACCCATCTTCTGCCACAGTGCTTTATTATAGAGCCCATGTCTGATACAATTCCACAAATATCAAATTTACTGAATTTGCAGCAGTGATGACCTCCTTAATTCTTGTAAACGAATCGTTCCATGGTACTACTGCCAGTAACATCACAAGATATTATTTGTTTCCAGTTTGTATTGAGGCCACGAAGCAAAATACAAGTAATATGATTTCTACTTTGTTACTGTCCCCGAGTGATATATGCCCATAAAATCTTTTGAACAAGGATCAAAGCAAGTCTGAAAGAACATTTTTACAAGTTATACATATCATATTACAAAAAAATTACAAGTGCACCACCAAACAATACATAAGAAAGTAAACGATTTGAATAGCTATGATAAATAACCAAATACAGAATAGGGATCTTGAATATGAAATACTATAGGATATTTAATTACTTTCGTAATTGGTGGTGCTATTTAGAAGAAATTGCGAGGATTGTAAAGATGGGTTAATTAAAAGGCATATGTTGTATATATATGTACATTACATACTTCTTGCTGTATTTGCATTTCATCAATGCACAAAATGCAGTCACGCTCTAATACTTTCATGGCCGAAACTTTGGCTTTCATCAATGGGATTAATTTAGTAAATAAGCCAAATTCCATATTTAAATGTTGAATTTTCCTATTCAGTGTGCTATATGAGGGACAAGGATACCCTGTACTATGTAAATATAAATATCCATTTTTGCCTAGAGCAAATCGTAGTTTAAACTTCTTATGATAGATTCATTACTCCATGCTGCAATGCTTTTCTGTCTACTCCTAAAGTGTCTATTTGCTCAGGCAATAAAAATTTTGCAAGATTTTTGTTGTCTATTATATTTAACTGAGAACTTTCTTAGTTTTCTTTGTAAAATAATGTTCCGGGCAGTAAGTTCTTTTATTCTCTTCTTATCCACACTAATTTCTCCAATACTGTTCTCATTAGCTTCTTGTATAACATTCTGACATGTATTATTTTCAACTAATTTTGAAAGATCATTCTGAAAGCATACACATTTTAAATATCAATAACTTTTAGTCAAGATATCGCGAGACACATTGCATATTTTATAGGAGAGCACCTTTTAAATGGACGAGTAGATTACCTTTATATATGTATGACAATGTAAGTTTTTTCAAAATCTCATCGAATATACATATAATATTTTACCTTTGTTTGCTTTTTTCGTTTTAATTCAAACTTAGGTGGTGGATTCGGTACATTAAATATTGTTGGAATTGCATTAGGTTTTAATTTCTTCCAACCATCTGCACGTGAACTTTCAAACTGGCTTTCCTCAAAATGTTCCTGCAACAATTTGTATAATTGCAATGTAAGTTCTTTTAGTGTTCTTTTGCAAGGTGAGCCAACAAATAATTAAATTCTGTGAAAAATAGTCAATGCATATCGTTCACAAAATTTATCAAATTATTAATCCAATTTCAAACTTATTAGCTCCCAGAAAAATTTATTTCAACATACCGTACATAACCTACTACATTTAGTAGGTTCCAGTTGTCTCTTCTGCTATTTATAAGCCACCTCTGTCTCCTCTTTTCTTCAGAAGGAAAGCAATATAATTTAAACCCTTTTATATCGCTGTTTGTGCAGTTAGGAGCTGCACAACCCCCATTTTTAGAAAATACCGTACAAACATATAACGCCAACACAATAAAGAGCATGAAATGGCGGATAAGTCAGCCCATCTATATACACTAGCTCTAACCACTAGTATACACAAAACAGGTTATTGCGTTTCCGGATATTCCGATAATACTTACTAGCTTTCCTACTCCGATATCGGATGCTTTCGGATCTGAAACTGAAATATTCAAGCTTCTAGTAGTATTCAAGTGAAATGGATGATATCTGATGAATGTCATATTATGACAACTAGGTAGTCTACAATTTTAAATAAATAAAACTAGTCGCAACAAAATCATTACGTGACTTAGGTAAAAGCGTCGCTGTTTTCTCTGACAGCTACCCAATGAGAACAAGTCGGTTACATTTACGTGAATTTAACGTTAAAGGCGCGGGGCCACTGGACGCGAAGCGAAGCGAAACTAATTTCCTTGAACATTAGCTCCCATGTAATCTTACGCAGACGCGGCAAACTAAAGCTAAGCGAAGCGAAGAGTTAGGCTAGCGAAGATGCCGTATGTTACATGGGAGCAATTTTCAAAGAAATTAGTGTTCGCTGAACTTCGCTTCGCTTCGCGTGCAGTAGCCCGCGCCTTTCGCGGAGCGCGGCAACTAAAGCTAAGCGAAGCGAAGTTAGGCTAGGCGAAGATGCGCGTATGATTACATGGGAGCCAATTTTCAAAGAAATTAGTTTCGCTGAACTTCGCTTCGCTTCGCGTGCAGTGGCCCCGCGCCTTAGGCCCCGTTCCCACGGCCTGTGGCTCGGCGAGTCTGAATTGAAGCTTGTCATACCACGCGCCGTGGGAACGCAAATACTCAATATGGCTCGGGGTGGCGCGGGCTTTCCCGTGAAATGTCGGTAAATGCTCGGACATCAAAGGTTTGTGGCTCGTCGGGTGACAAGCTCGAGCCCTAGCTTGCGGATATTTATACAGAAGTTCTAAAAAGTTTATCAGTAGGCTGTCATTGAAAATTTTGAAGGGTTGTCATAAAATTTTCGTTAATGTCAAGCGTATTGCTGATGTTTGTGAATATTGAGAATGGAGTGGAGCAATGAAGTTACAATAGAATGTCTGGATTTGTATGAGGGGGAACTATTATATGGAATCCCCAACAATGAACACCATTAAAGGAAATAAAAATTGTGATGATCTTGGATTACGTATGTTTAAACAACATAAGCACAGTATATACCCTATCCAGTAGTTTCAACATCGCCGGTAATGGGTTTCAAACATGGCGTCCATGGAAATCGCGGTGTGCAATTAGGTGGGTGAAATTGTAACTAAAACTGTTTTAAATTTGTTTAAAACAAAAATCAAACCTGCGAAGACGTTCATTCTGTTTGTTAGCAACGTTATTGGTGACATTGATGTTTGTGCTGTTCACGAATTTTCCGTAATTGAAAGTGTACTTTCACAATATATTTCTTATTTCCAGGTTTACTTATAGTATTTTTGGTGTAGTTATTTATTTTTAATCTTTACTTATTTTTTGCTAACATATAAATCTTATTTCTAACAGTAACCTTTAGAGTAGTTGTTGTAGTTAATTATTTTTAATATACACTTTATTAATAGTATTTAAGTAGCGTATATAGTTGTTTTCTTTATTTAAATTTAAATTTAGCTTTATAGTTATTTAATAGGTTAATTAAGAAATCCACAATACTAGCGTAAAGTGCTGTGGCCAAATTGTGATAGCAGGTATCACAAAGATAAATAAGAATCATTTTTTTCAATTAGCTCAGATGAAGTAATGTAAGTAAAAACACAATGTTGTTTAAAATTTGCCTTCGTTGTTTCTTATAATACATGTTTATAAATATTTAAATGTAAAAATGTTGTAGTCGTAATAAAATAACATTTTATTTTGCAGAACTAGAAATAGTTGTTAACAATTATTGTAAATACTAACATTTTCATTATTTGTTTGTTTACTACAAATGCTTTCAATGCTACTGCGAGTTGTCCTTTAAATGGGAAAGGATATTGAAACTTTCTTGTACTATTCCCCGTGAATTATATATATTGTGCCAAGCTACTCCGCAAGCATAATTTTCTTAATAAGTTTGGAATTACTTGTGATAATCCTGCTGTGATTGGTTAATGTTTTCTTCAACATTTTAGAAAAATTATCATTAAATTAATCTATTTTCAGTCTGTTTTTTAATCCTTTTATAAATACAAGGTATAAATGTGTTCACATTGGCTAAACGATTAGCATGTAATAAATAAAATACTAAAGACACAGATTCCACACTTTGTTTTTTTTTTTTTTCAGGAAAGAAATTTTAATTCGTGAACTCTGACGAAGTTATAAAGCAAAGCAACAAACGATTAACGATTATTAAAAAGATTTCTTTTAGGAATATGTATATATTTCTCTATAATGATATATTCCTATCAGTTCCTATGTATAATTTTAAGCCCTACTTTGCGGTTTTTAATATAATATGTTAATATCAACCAAATTATGTCATTTTAGTATTCTTCCATCAATTCATTAATATTGAGCGCCGTAAATTATGCTAGTTCTAATTTGTTCATTGAAAATTATTTTTATGGACCAACTAACGACGCGATTTTCTGTCAATTGTCAATCCGTTCTAGTATACAAGTTACTGTCGTACCCACTTTGCAATTATTTAGTTGCAAATATAGCCGCCAAACGCCATCGCGAATTTCCTTAATTGATAGACAAAACATCAAAGCGGGCCGACGCTTAGTGAAATTACTTGGATAGGGTATTATACTGTGACATAAGCGTCGATTGTTCCTTAAAGCGAATTAAAGAAAAAAAAGGGATAATCTGATGGCACTTACACGAAATTGGCAATAAAAGTTAAAAACAGTGCAAGAACTGGGGCTGGAGATTGATGAAATATATAAGCCAGATTTATTTAGATTTATATAATCTTTTTAAAAAAAAATGGCACAATAAACAAGATCACACTACTAGTTTCTAGCAAGTTTAGACACTTTAGCTACAATTGCATAGTGTAAACTGTAATCCGCTAAAGTGAACAATAAATCATAAACAACTCGAGTTAATAATTCAGAGAAACACACCAATATACGAAAGTAAGATATAAAAAAAAGGGAATTACGTACGCGCCGAATAGAACATAGGGCGCTGAATATACACAATGACAGCAGTGACAGTTACCGCCTAGAATTTGCCGTACGTTTTAAAACTGATAGGGACTCTGGTAATTTGACTCAGGTTGTCGTGATTTGCCAAGCCACGCGCCGTGGGAAACAGTGACATCTGTCTGGTTTAGATATACCACAAGCACACACGGATCACCTCGAGCGGCTCGTGGCTTGCCGAGCCTGGCCGAGCCACAGGCCGTGGGAACGGGGCTTTATATTGGTTGAAACAAACATTAAATTTCGCGTAAATGTATCCACTTGTTCTCATTGGTACGGCAGCACTTGAGCAATCCACAAATGGTTGACCTCTAAAGTTGGTTTGGAAACTGTGTAAACGCTTTAATGAAGTGGGTAAAGAAAGTTAACTTTTGGCCCAGTTTTCAACACTCAGGCGTGAAGAGGATCACCAGAACATAGACAATAAAGGAGTTCTTAAAAGAACAGAGGCCTACATTTACTAAAGACATAATGAGTATAGACGGCAAACTGTCAAAATAATGACAGGTCTAAATAGACATATTATAGCATAGGCCCACTAGACGAGAGTATTACAGAATTCTCCAAACCCCAGTGCACGTGCTGTTCCCTGCGTTAGCCTACCGAGAGCAAGGCTTTCTAGTAGCGAGCGCAGAGAAACCATAACTAATAGCTACATAAAGCCACCCCGTGTCAAAGACGATAGGTCTTATAAGAAGGCAAAGTAGAGAGGCCTTCTAGGAACAAGAGGAATAGGTTCGTATAGCCACTCAACCTAATTAACTCTGATATAAATCTAATGATTGATGCGAATACAACAGCGATGAAAAATTATTGAACATAAAATTTGTTAAAAAAAACTTTACTTTTTGTAAAAAATATGATATATTCACGCGGACATGAGTGATTTCTCCTAAAGATACTGATGTGGAAATATAGGAATAGGTTTGTATGAAAGTAATTCATGTGGAGCTAATAAGTAGAATGGGATTATCATATTTTGCAAACAAAGTATGCTGTTAAGAAGTATTGTAACGAAAACTCTTATATTAAGCACAGCAAGTACATTGCATCAGGCATCTAACATCCAATCGTTAGGTTTAAATTTATATACGTTGATGTAACCAGTATAAGGTCAGCTTAACACAATACGAATTTCAAATAAAACTTCCTAACTAATCTTTAAATGACCAGCACCCGAGCGGTTTCGAGTATTTTCCGTAACTAGCCGTGGGCTCCTTCCGAGGCACGGCGGAATTGCGAATCGGTCATATCTCTTCTTGTTGAAAACAAGCATTCTCGAGTTCACAATCCAATTGTGTTGCTAATCTATTTTCTTCGCTCGCATCGTACGCCATGAATGAACTGTTTTGATGCCTTTAATTGCTACATATTACAAACAAAAGGAAGACGAGACCATAAATTCGGCACGAACGTGAAACTCCTCTCTAAGACTTCGTCATTCGCTGCATACATTGCTAATGCCTGAGCTTCTACTGCACAATTGCTGTTTTTTGCAACCGCCTTTTTCGTCTCTAACGCTTGTTTGTCCAGTATCCTCTCTTTTTTTCGGGTCATTTCGCTCCTGCTTGCTGAAAGCTATTGATTTTCATGAAGCCGCAGATGAAAGGATTTATCTTTAGTTTTATTTTCTGTAGCATGCAATTGTGTGCAGCGTTTGCATTCCGTTCTTATTATTGCGGTTTGCGTATTTCCATACAAAACATGCAACACTGCCGGAATCTGTCTGATGGAAAATACGTATAATATGATGGGTTCCAGTAAATCATAATATGAAACATAATACGAAACATCGTGATAAATAATATTAACTTCGCAGAGATTAAAATACTGAAGTTAGATAAATCTCTAAGTAAAAATCCGAAAATTAGAACGTTTAAAAAAAATGATTATGATGATTTGTACCAAATATTAAGTACTATACTTTAGCTTGTAACACGTGAATACATTTAATAAAATAAGATAGAGCCCGCAGGATACGGATTTTATATAGAGTTTGTTATCCATATCCGATCCGTACTGCGATTGCGATCGGATATTATCACATCCGTATCCGTAAGGGTATTGGCTTTTGTACTTATCATAGGTAAGTATGTAATAATAGCTTTTGTTTCTTTTGTCATTTGCGTTGCAAGCAAACGCAATTTTTATGAAACAAAAATTTGCATCGTAATGCATAATTATCAATCAAAAAATAACACAAAATATTTATTTTGCGACTACGATTATATTTTGAAAACGTAATCAGCAAAAATCTAAACTCCATGATGATTTAAGATTTCCAACGAAGCAGCTAATAGGAGTCATGAAACATATTTGCTCGATCAAAGAAACAATCATCTTGCGTATGCTTCCTTCCGAAACACAATAAAACACAAAATATCTAGAGCGCATTCCCGCGGATTTGGCATTTCAACGAAAAGGGATAAAAAGAGCTGGTTAAAGCCTATTGATATATAATAGTTGGTATAGGAGAATTTATTTTAACGTACAACACACAAATTATCTCTTTCATAGAAATACGTGACATTATCAATGTAATTCATCATTAATTTTAAAATGCAACAGAAAACACCTTCGCTCAATGCCGTGCCGGAAAGTAAAATCTCTGCATTATAAATCATCATAAAAAACACATTTCATGCCAAATTTGTTTTCTTAGGTATACTAACCGCGTATACTACTTGAAATACAATGCAACCCAAATAATCGGTCGCAAAAGAAAAAACATATTTCCTACAAGTTTGTAAGTATAAAGAAAGAAATCAATATGTGGACGTTTTCTAATACGTAGGCAACACAAATTACAGTAAGAAAGGAGAATATTACCCTTTCTCTTTCAAAGCAAGTTTTTGCTACATCGGTTTATTATAGTCAATAGTAGTATATTAATTTTGACCGGATTCTCATCCCAGTATAAAGTGAAATAAAAATTTAACTTTTAAAACATAAGTAAATATATTGTAACGCTACACAGTAGCATACAGCCCGGATAAATAAAAAATAAATTTTAAAAGAAATACATTAATTAAATTAAAAAAAATCAAATTTTATATATCCCAGTGTCATCTATCTTTATTAATTTTGAATTAGAAGTGTGCTCTCTCACTAGCCAGATGGCATGCAGGCCGAGAAATTTCCGATCGAGGGGCGGTGACAAAAAATATAAGGAATAGCTCGTTACCCCTCTTATATTTTAGTAAGAGTAGAGATAGTGAGTGAGGATGTTGTCAATAAATGTCCTCTCCTTCAATGTTACTGTTAATGACCAGTTTAAATGCTATCATAGGCATGATAGTATTGTGCCTCAATGAAAAACCATTTCTCATGTGAAATTAAAACATTTAAGTGCGATAAAAAGTGATTTTATTTAATAAAAAAGATTTCTAAATGTGAACTTGTTTAAGATCAGACATAATCTCTGGATATTTATCTCAGGTAAGTACGTGAGTCCGTTTAATTAATAACGCTAAAGTTTTATTAGTAATTCCGCTTTTTGCAATTCAAATTCATAGTTTCGAACGTAAATACGTTTAAATTAAATTTCAAAATTCCCGCGTTTCTGACCGTCAAACGGAGTATGTTAGGCTTAGAGAGCGTGTGAAACAGAGTACCAACCTTGATGGTAAAGTACTGGATATTGGTTCGTAACGTAAATACATAACAAATATTAACCTATTTACACAAATTTTCCAAGTAACTGCGACGGTTTAGCGACGATACAACAATTTTCTAACCTCAATTCTTTCTGAACGAAAAAAAAAATGAAATTTCTTATAAGTATAATTGAATTTGAATTGGAATTATTATTATTATTATAATTATTTTTAGGTAGATTTGACGAGGAATACCTTCTACAGGGCCGAATTCTGCGATCGGTGTGGTCAGGACTGTTCAGGTCGGATAAGGGCCTCGTGCATTGTAGTTACATCAGATCACGGAAAATGGCTCGTTCAGGACAGAACATAACAGGAGACTCAGAAAATCGTCGTTGAAGAAAAATTACCCAAAAGGTAGTAGGTAATTTGGATAATATTTATGTGAAAAACTTTGTTTAACAATTTACAATTATTTTTAGGTTGTAATATGGGATAAAATTGGATTTTTACGAAATAGCCGTTAAATTTTACAAGAACAAATTTAGATACGTCTGCCTTGAACAAAGGTCGGCTGTTGAATGGTTCGAATTGAAAATGTTTTAACTGACTTGAAGGATTGTCTCGTCAAGGAGTCCAACTGTCTGTGAAATCCGTTAATATAACCGAAATGAGGGAACTCATTGTTTTATAGATGAGAATGCTCATGTGACCGAATGAACTGTCAAATGTTTAAACGAAATGAAAATAAATAATAATTACAAAATCTGGAATCACCTTACAATTGAAATATGATGAAGGTAGGCGTCAGTAGATCATGAGACCAATACATTTAAAATTTTTAAACACTTATTACTATATAAAATTAACAATCTTAAAATTCATCACTGCACCTAAAAGTAGCAAATTAAAATAATGAGGCAAATAAAAGAAATAGAATATGCAATAGTAATTAAAAATCTCAGGGGAGAGGGGAAGACACCTGGAGTGCGTTCGAGGATATACCGGAATAGGTATAATTATTATGCTAGTAATATACTCTGTTGTTCGAGAATTGGAGTGTAGATCACTAAACTGCTCTAAATTTACGTTTGAAATTACCTAACTGGATACTCAGGGTGCACCTTTCTTTAACCATCTCCCGAGAAAGTTACACTTTTTTGACTTTATCTCAATTACATAGAATTACATTATTGCAATATACAATGATTTGAACGTAATTGAAACCATAGGGGGCATTTCAGATGAGCAGTAAAGAATACTGATCTCTGCTCTACCACTGAACCTCTAAATAAGTTAAATTAAGTGATAAAAACAAAGTGCCTACATCTATAAAAACCGCTACTAACTAAACTAAATTAAATTCTGTAATATCCAAGCTCCACAATAAATTATATTTTATATTAACAATATTAATGATTAATAAAGAAGAAGAAAAAAAATATAGAAAATATTTAATATACATATTAATAAATAACAGTAATCTACTGAAGTGCAAAAAGGTATCTAGATGACCACAAGCCCTAAGTTCACCTGTTGCGAGTATATGGAATATGTGAACCCCCTCTCAAATAATGAAGTTATGTGTGCCGAAGGAGTAAACTCTCACCATATCAATCCTTGAGACAAGGACCATACACCTCTGCACAATAATTAAATAATGATAAAACCATTGTTTCGCATAAAAGTGTCTTCAACCTGACGCTGAATGTTGAACGAAAAGTTTGCATCAGCCTCAGGTTATTGTATGCGTTACCAATGATTTTAGAGATGTACATTCTATATCGAAAAGTATTGTCCATAATAAGTCCCAAGTATTTAATAGAATCTAAGTTATTTTGGCTAATATTAAGCATATTTTTATATTCTACAACGTCCCTGTCTCTACCAAACAGAATAAATTGACTTGAATGAATTGAAATCAAGGTGGCACAACACTCGCTGAGAACTGCGTGGCTAGAGAGATGCCCAGTAATGAGCGTGCTAATTCCGGATACCGAGTGACCTCCAGTTTAAGTAACTGTGCGTCGTAATGCGGGGCTCTGCGGCGATGGACATTTACTTCCCCAGCTACTCGTGGAAACTATATGGAACCTTTTAAAGAAAAAACTGAGAAAACTGAGAAAGAGATAGTGAGGACGGAGCTGAGAGAGTGCAATTACAATTGCAGTGATATTGAGAATCCCTTTGCGAGAAAGAGTAGCCTACAAAGGACACCACCAACGTCCAGGAAAAGCTCGATCTGCCAGGCGGATAACTGGATGGCGGACGAAGTAAAAGTAGAAAGAAAGACTGACAAGGACGATGTGGATATGGAAGCAGACACCGTGGGCATAGTGGCGCAGACACAACGTCAGTACAACATTTGGGAGGATAAGGACATTACAACTAATCCAATCTGCATCATAGGGTATACTGCGAGAGGCGAAAGACAGAGACGGCTAACAATGGGAAACTGTAACAAACCAGAGTTAAACGAAGTGGCTCGAGTCGCCACACCTGACATGGGGACCTACAAGTAGCAATAGCAGAATGATATGAGGTTAATAAATACGATAATAGTCAAACTGCCAGAGAACAGCAGAGCTAAAGAAGATTGTGCAGGAGAGTACTAAGATGAAGGTAGAAATTAAGCGAGCTACGTAGGAAATAGACCAACTGATAAAAGGCTTCCAGAGGAGACCAAAGTTTTCAGGCCAGTGCCCCAAAGGCTTACTGCAGCGGACAGGAAAGATATAGTGCCAATCCTTTAAAGCCAAACCCACAAACCAATAATATCAACCGTTCCAGCGTCGCTACCAAGCTAACCTACAGACATAAACAGATGGGATAGAGGATCAACTGGAGACAGAACGAGAATGTTATGAAGAATGAAACTAGTTTAGAAGACACTATAACTATACTTGACGAGGAATGGCCAGAGAGGAGTTTTAAATATACCGAGGTGAAGCAACTACCTTCCGCAAGTCTTAGGACAGAAGGAGACTATGTTGTACTATTTGACCCTGCTGAACCTAGAAAAGATGACGTCCCGAAACATATAACTTTAAAATTTCTGAGAATATGCCAACTCATTGAAGTGAATGGCGCACAAATTGACTATACCTATATTACCGACTTCAAATAGATAATTAAATTAATGCTGCGTAGGCTTTTACGACCGATATAACTATTACCAATAACTTCTTCAGGTATCCTGAAGAAACTGTCAATATGAACAACGAAACGTTGAGCGAAAGTTTTGAGCCACGGCGAAACCCGAAAGAAGTTATTAGTGATAGATAAATTATATTTTAAATTATTACGCCATTGAAAAAATAGATGATGCTGTTATTTTCCGTAGATTAAGTATACATTTATTTACAACTGCCACAACTGCCAACAAAGCTTTATAAATTTCTATGTACTGCTTCTCCATTATGAGGTAAAAATACACAATTTACTACATTAGAGTAAATATTCAAAATAATGTTTTAATTGCTTTGCAACAGAGAATCTCCGTAGCTATACCAGTAAGAAAATCTCTCAATACATAATTTTTCATATATCGATATATTGTTTTTTCGATATATCGCAAACAGTATGTTTGATTGCTATGGAAATATGTGTATTTTAAGCTAAATTACAGTCATTTAAAACAGGTCTCAAAGCCTAATAAGGAAATCATTTTAAGTTAACGTGCATACTCGGTTGCCTATATATACAGGTAAATTTTGAATTTGCAAAAATTGACTATAAAAATAGACCATATTAGCTCGAAATGCTAATTATGGCCTTATATACAATGTGATGTTTATATTCGCTGACAATTGCTGCATTCCCCTGCATCTAGGGTGAATAACGGTATCTTAATGTCAGTTACTGGTTGTCCATTTGAATCCTATGTTGGATTACGTGCCAGCGATAACAATCGAAGAGAGATTACCGGTAATTTTAAGTTAAATGAGCATTCTTCCTGTGGCACGAGAGTAGACGGCGGTTCGTGAGCTACTATAACATTTTTACGTCACACGTTTAGAAATATCCAAGTTGCACAAAGGTTTACCTACAAAGTGTGGATGTATCACTTATATAATATAAATCCATATCATTACCTGAATGACCTTCGAGTATTTCCTATAAAATTCTGAGCAGAATCCTAAATACCGTTTTAAGATTTGAGCGTCATTGGAGCCCCCCTCGAACACGTCCAATTTAATCCATAGAATTACCTGCCACCACACCGGTAACTTGAGTGGTCCAAGGTATTTTCACCAACAATTCTCTACCTAAAAAGAAGAATAATTAATTAGTTTTAATTCAATTTTAACAGCAAATTAGATCTTTTTCATTTATGTCGTGATACGTTAATTTTGGGGTTAAGTTTGTATGAACGCCATTATTTTTATTGACATTAGGAATGTTAATATTTAGAGGTTGTCATAAAAATCGACATTAAGATGGTCTATTTATTATAGAAAATTCACATTTATCGATAAAACGAATATTTGAATATTATAGTTTCCTTACAATTTCAGTTTGGCATTTACTGATAAATGACTCTGATTATAAAAATATTTACCGAATATTTTTGACGTTTCTTTAACCTAATTTATTAAATGACAGGCAAGTTTGCATACCTATTTTGAGTTAAGTAAATTGTAATAAAAGAAAATGCAAAACTATTTTTTTTTAAATGACAAAAAAATAAATTTGCTAGCTCAACGGATAAAATTCTAAATGGACGCAAAAGAACAAATAAACTCAGAGTTACCCTCGCGAATTAAAACTTGAATCTAACCACGAAAAGTAAATTGCGAGTGAATGAAATCTGACTTACTTAAATACCCGAAAAATTGAAAAGGTTTAATATAAAATAAAAGAACAGAATTTTTAACCCAATCACACAAATTAACAAACAATTTATTTCACAAAGGATTAAATTACAGATTGTGCAGAAAAAAACCTTGAACTGATGGTTCTGGCCTAAAATAAAAACTGCACTTGACTCTAAATTAAAATACGACAATGCTACTTCCTATACAAAGCAAAAGATTTGTTTGTCCAGGAAGATTAACCAAAATCTTACAATTTCAACCACGTGGTATCAATTAAAATAAACTAAATGCAAGAACAAAGCTTCTACTCACCCAACCGAGGTGATTGATAATTAAAAATGAAACAGCAAAATTGAAAAACGGAAAAATTAACTCTTTAAACTATAATGAGAAAAAAAACTAAAATGTATCTTCCCAAACAAAAATAATAATTGATCTTATATCTATAATGTGCACACTTCAATATATTAACAATTATCACGAAATGAATTCCTTGATGGACTAAATTTTTACATGATTAATTTCAATATCAAATGAATTACAAAATGGCAATAAAGATAAACAAAAATACGTCTACTCACGTCAATAGTCGAACAAGGAAGTCTTAACAAACTCTACAATTTTTTTCTAACAAAAATCCCTCTCTCAAAATCGTACAACGCAGTCGTATAAACAATACACCAACATTCAATAGAATCCGCATTAAACCTACATAAACAAACGATAGACATCTAAATGAATGGAATTAATTTAAAAAAACTTAACACTTAATTAATTAAATCATAATACTAAACTCTTTAACTAAGATTTATACAAAACTAAATTATTGTCGGTATATCGGCACATTGAAACCAAACGAACGGAGTAATCATAACAATAAAACTATGCAACTTAAAATACACTCAGCAAAACGCGGGTTGTCTAACCACAGCAATACGTACCTGTAATCTGATAGCCTCTAAACTGATGAAACATAGCATTATTTGGTATTTAAATAATGAGATATGCTTGTATTGTTCTAAAACATTCTTTTATTGCACGTTTCGTGTATTTTTACAACGATATATTGAATGTACATTTTCCAGTTTTAAACGATCCGAGAAGAGGCTTTAGGAGCACGCTTCTTAGGTAAGAAAACTACTACCTATTCGTTAGCAAATGGCTGAAAAGCTAATTTGACAGCAAATTTCATGTTCGCAAAAGTGCCCCGTGCCACCTAGCAAGTAAATTATCGTATCTATTTTTTTATTGTTAAAAAAAGAAGAAAAAACATATAAATGAAGTGATTATAAGTTGATTAAATTTTTGAATATTAATTAAGAATTATATATAGAAATACTTAGAGTACCGTATTTTACTGAAGTTAAAAATTAAAAATTTTAAATTCCGGGCATTTGTTCTGAAAAACAGAGCACGATATATAGAAAATATAGGTCAAATAATATCGATATTTTCGATATATTCACATATTTTTGTCATTCCTAGAGTGCACTCTAAAAAAAGGGGAGAACTTTATCTACTTAAAGGTATAAACATGAATGTAAAACTTGGGGTATATTCCACGTATTTGAAGGAAACTAGTAAATACCCTATAACTGAGATAATTTTGCAAGCTAAACGCGTTTTTGGGTAAAATTACATCAAAATATGATGCAAAATTAATTAAATACAGGGAATTTCCACTTTCTGGGGAAAAGTACTCTACTGTAGAGTAATTTTCACTGTGCATAGAACTCTTCCCAGCAGCAGGTGTAAAATCTCTTATACTGGGCGAGTTTTTTATCTTGAGACAACGAAATATCTCCAAAACACTGCATCAAATCAAAAAAAGATCTTAATAAGATTTGTTATAATGTAGGGGGCTCACTGAATTGTGCCGAACTCGATCCTCCACCTCACCCCCCAGAGTGAAAGGGGGGATAACTTTGAAATCTTAAATGGGAACCCCCATTTTATATTACAGATTCGGATTCTACGCCATCAAGTATGTAGTTTTGAGAGATGCGGAGGGCTCCTCCTCAATGTCCGACTCCTTAAAATGCCGCCAAAAAAGCGCAGGGTATCGTATTTCAAAGAATAATGCAATAGATACTTATAGGAAAAGGCATGAAGAATGTCATAGTACATGCGGATGATATTTTAATAGCAGTGAATACAAAACAGCAAAATGATCAAACATTGGCAGATATATTAAATGTTTTAAAGAACAGAGCAGTTAAGCTTAAATGAGCAGAAATGTGAAATAGAACTAAAGGAAATTATATCTAAGGTACAAAATAGGTTCGGATAGAATAAGGGCAGACCCAAAAGCCATAGAAACCATGGTACAATTTAGAGAACCTAGGAATAAATTAGAAACAACTTTTCTAGGCATATTCACTCATATAACAAAGTTCATACCTAAAGCTTCGGAGATAACTAGAAATTTGAGGGAACTATTGCATGAAAAAGTGGATTTTAATTGGTCGGCAGACCATAAGCAGATTTTCGAGAAAATAAAGCAAGAACTGAGTACAACACTAATATTAGCAGTGTACGATGTGAATAAGAATACATAAATTTACCTCATCATATGGATTGGAAGGAGCACTAGAACAACTGAATGGAGAACAGTGGCGTCTAGTAATGTATTATTCCAAAAGCCTTAGTGATGCAGAAACTGGGTACGCCCAAATCGAGAAAGACGCTTTGGCGGTGACGTGGGTTGCAGAAAGGCTACGACAATTTTTGATCGATAAGGAGTTCACAATAAGAACAGAGCATAAACCTTTATTCAGCATCTTAAAAAATAAACCATTAGAAGAACTAACAATATGTTTTCAGAGGTTTAGAATGAGAATGAGTTTCAGTATTGTGTAGAATACGTTCCAGGCAAGAATATATATCTACCAGATATATATTTTCATGATTTTTTTTTCGCATCTTCGTTGTACTTAATTTTAATCGCAAATAAACACCGTATATCCACTTTGCCACTACACACTAAAATCCACGCATTCATTCATGTGAGAAACGGAATTTTCGTGTTTCTTTGCCCTCCCTGCGGTATGCTTTAAATCATTCAACCCTTGTTTATTCCACGCACTAACCTCTTTCTTAAAAATTAACAGAACAAAATAGTTTATTTGTTAGTGAACATCCACTCATATTTTTTATATTAAATACTCTACAACAAGGAAAGAAGTAATGACCTAAAACAAACAAAACAACAGCAGTACCTATTCTAATACTAACAATAACTTAATCCTAATTATTCTAACCAATACTAATTAAATTAAAGATCTATATTTTAAATATTTGTTTATATACCCTAACCATGCTAAAACTATAGTTTAACACTAATTCCAACCACTGTAGATCATAAAATAGTCATTCATAAATACATACACCCTACTACTTAACTATCTAAATATCATGCCGTAGCCTATCTAGTTCTTAAGCAGCATTACTAAAAAACTCCCACCATTCGACCGGCACATTATCTCTAATATCTGTTTCGCTTCGCGTCCAAGTTAACCCCTTACCTTAACTTCCGTACACGGCCGCCACTCATCAGTGAGTGGACATTTAAATAAGACATGCTCCGCTGTATCTACCCCACCACATTCACAGTGTGAATCATTAACCCTCCCAATTCTACATAAATATGATTTAAAATTACCGTGACCTGTTATTAATTCTACCGCCTGATACGATAAATTAACTCTCATTTTCCTAAAACATGTAATGCTAACGATAAATATCCTAGTCCTCTCTAATTTAAAGTAATATTCCACCTACTCTGTCAATCATTATCAAGTTTATCCCTAAACGCTTTTTTAACTACGCCAGCCGAAATTAGCCCAAATCTAATAATGGCGCTATCTCCCCTAGACACCGGCTCCTTCGCTAATTAATCCTCCCTCTCATTACCGCTTATACCTACGTGAGCCCTAGTCCAAAAAAGTTTTATATGGCTGATTTATTGCAACTAATTCTGTCTGAAAAATATTGCAATGATTTAAACTTTTGATTACGTATTTCAGTACCCTTATTATAAACAACAAAAGCCGCCCCTGTACAACCCTCACCCTTCGACCCATCCGTAAAAATTGGAAAAATCTCCAAAAATAATATCCTATAAATTTATCATAAGTAATAATTTTTAATTCCGAGGGATAAATTCGGTCCCCTATATCGACTCGTTTTTCTAAATCGCCCGGTTCTAATATAATGCCCGTTACCGTAATTAAATCCTCAAACACTATTTTATTCGCGTCACTGCGAAATTTGAAAATTCTTTGCAATAAATTCTACCCTCCCCTAAATTAAATGTAGGCTTTCTTTGCCTCGGTTTGCCAAAAAAAAAAAAACCGCCTCTGATTTATCCGCATTAAAATTTAATTTATTATCCAAACTCCAAATTAAAATATTTGCTAAAGCCTGATTAGCCCTATATGTTAACGTATTATATTGCCGTTCTTTAACTAATAACGTAGTACCATCCGCGTACGCGACTATCTCACAACCCTCTGGCAATATAATTTCAAAGAGACTATCACATAAAATATTCCAATAACCCGATCCCAAACGCGAACCCTGTGGACAACTCTTTGTAATACTAATACCCGGTTCCTCAACTATCGCGACTCTGTCAGAGAAATATCCTCTAGCGATTCTAACTAAATTACCTGGGCAACTTTTACGCTTTAATTGTACTATAATTTTTGGCCACCAGGCATTATCAAAAGCCCCTTCAATATCTAAATATAATCGCTTTTTTAACCAGGTGGTTTAATAACATTTACAACCCTACCACACAGTTGAGTTATCCTTACTAAATCCATATTGCCGTACATTCATAGCATTTAGTGATCGCATAAAAAATTCTATTGTATTATTAAGCTATCTAATGCCTTTCCGATAACCGGTAATAGACTAATAGGCTTATAGCTACTTGCATCTGTCATATCAGTTTTATCCGATTTAGGAATAACCTTAACTAATTGATATTTCCAGCAAGCCGGAAAAATGTCTCTAAACATTTATTAAACAGTTTCCCGATAAAATACGGTACTGCCTCATAAGCCGTTAGCAAGAATACCGTCTATACCCGGCGCTTTACGTAGATTCATCGACCTAAAACCAACTTCTATTTCAGAATCAGAAAATGCGCAGTTTTCTCTGCGTTCTGCGCATTTCAATTTTGACCTAACTTTAAAGGCGCGGGGCCACCGCGGGCGAAGTGAAGCTAAGCTCAGCGAAACCAATTCTCTTGAAAATTAGCTCCTTTCGCTGAGCTCAGCTTCGCTTTGCGCGCAGTGGCTTCGCGCCTTAAAGGCGAGGGGCCACTGCACGCGAAGCGAAGCGAAGTTCAGCGAAACTAATTTCTTTGAAAATTGGCTCCCATATAATTATATGCGCATCTTCGCTAGCCTAACTTCGCTTCGCTTAGCTTTAGTTGCCGCGTCCGCGTAAAGGCGCGGGGCCACTGCACGCGAAGCGAAGCGAAGTTCAGCGAAACTAATTTCTTTGAAAATTGGCTCCCATGTAATCATACGCGCATCTTCGCTAGCCTAACTTCGCTTCGCTTAGCTTTAGTTGCCGCGTCTGCGTAAGATTACATGGGAGCTAATGTTCAAGGAAATTAGTTTCGCTGAGCTTCGCTTCGCTTCGCGTCCAGTGGCCCCGCGCCTTAATATTACATGGGAGCTAATTTTCAAGGAAATTAGTTTCGCTGAGCTTCGCTTCGCTTCGCGTGCAGTGGCCCCGCGCCTTTAATGCTGCCGCGGTACTATGCGAATATTGTTTCGTATGACTATATATGCAAGTCCCTATGGATCCTTTTTCTTTACAGGTCTGAATTAGTGTTTAGTGAAGACGGAGCCCTAACCATCATAAATAATAGATATAGATGTAATGTGCTAATGTAGCAGTTCTGAGTTGTGAAATATACAGTTATTAAAAGTTGTAGTGTCTATTATAAATTGCAAAGTATTGTAGACAAAAGCCGGTATGCACTTTTCACCGCAAAAAAAGTTATTTAATAAATATTTGTGGAGGGACAACAAAAACAGGTCTATTCGGAAACAAAACAAAGTTCTGAAAGTCAAATTCATTTCAAATTTCATTTGGTAAAATAGTTAAATACATGTGTCGTATAGAAAATCTTCTCTGTGTCATTTTGTTAAAAAAATACATGAGCAATTACAATTAATGTCAATATCAAAACTCAAGTGTAATCAAATTACATTTACTTTTGACATTCACACTAATAAACAGTTGCTATTGCTGCTGTAAAACCTTTCAACGCCAATTTTAAAAGTATGAGCATTATAATTTTTGGCCAAAAGAAAAACGATTTTGGCAAACTGTATTAGTTATGGTAGTTAATAGATGTTTTTGTAGCACTGGATGTTTGTTTGAACATTAGCTACTCAACAGTAATTGAATTTTGTTCAGTAGGAAATCCAAGCACTGAAAGTTGCAATATCTTGAGATCGCTTATTGTTGGATAGCTTATGGCAGGGTAGCAAAATATCCTCTTTGTTTAATGTAAATCACAATATCACATATTTAATTGCCTACGTGTTCACAACATTTGAAGAAAAATTATTACTATCCCTAATAGCCAAATTTAAATTTCCCGCAATCATTCTTAGTAACTTCAACCTTGAAACATAAAATTACCCACAATTTTGTACTATATTAATAGTTATTTTAATGCCTTTACGTTGAATTCACTAATAATTGTGGCGGGAAATTTAAATTTGGCTATTAGGGATATTACTACTTGCTACGGTTTCCAATATAACAACCATTATTGCTTCAATCTAATCTACTTTTTACATTTCTAGTATATGCATGAAAATTTGAGTCCCTTAAAGCTCAGTGAAAATTGCATGACTACACAGATACATTGTCATCTGTCGGTTTGTTTTTGTTCGAGTCAGTGACGTTCTAAGAATAAATTAACCCTATCGCGTGCAGTTCAAGGCATGAAAATTTGCAGCACGCCAACGAATTCCAGCTAGCGAAGACATCGAATCTACTTAATCCCAGTGAGGGAGCATTGACCGTCTAAAAACACCTAAATAACGACACTGAATCAACAAGATATTTATAGTATGGAATAATCGCATGACTGACATCTAAGGGTGGATAGTTACTCATTTCTATTAAGGTGCTATGCACGTCACAGCATCTGATTATAAAACCGAAAATTTAATACAACTTATATAAATAAGTGAATATAATTAATTTTGTGGTGTAAATAACGTTATCTTCTTACTTCTTTATCCAGATATTCGGTATTATTTTTCTATATTTTGGAATATACATATGTGCATTAGAAATTAAACCGCATTCGACATCTGTATGTGGTATGCTGAACTGAAAGGTATTTATAATTTCCAAAATCACAATTTAATTAGGCTGTAAGTAGAAATCTACTGCATCGTAGTATCTTATAACTTTTATTAATGATGTATTGTAGATGAAGGAAACAGTTTGCAATATAAATTGTCTCTAAATTAAAAAAATAGAATATGTATATGATCTTGGCATAAAACATTGACATGGGCAATTCATATCACAGATTGCTTACTCCATCTACATCAGTGACGAAAGTTATGTCGCTAAAGTGCAGGAGGTAGATCTCTACTTAGCGCTTCATTAAATTATGATTTTAGACTATAAAATAACTTTTAGTTCAGCCTACGACATACAGATGTCGAATGCGGTTTTTCTAATGGACATTTGTATATTCCGAAATGTGGAAAAATTACATTGAATATATGGATTTTATCTTATTAATTTTTTTAAAAAGTAGGCCAGCGTCATTAAAAAAATATTCACAGAATAGAGGGCTGCATAAAATATTTCGCATCACACAAGGAGCGACGCTCGTAAAGCGACAGATCAAGATTAGCACTGGAGAACAATATTGCCAGAGCTACGGAAATTTCGCTAGAGAAAAAAGGAACTTTTACGAAATACGGCTATAACCCAGGGAATTATGCTATGCCACAATATTTTCAATATATATGTTGGGGATTCCCTTAACTTTAAATATTGTGACTCATGTAAGGAGACCTCGATATACCAGATTCCAAAAAAATGGCTTTGCAGTTGTTAATTGCAACGCTAAAGTAGCGAGCGATTTTTATTTTGAAAAGCACCATTTCATTTCAGATTTATATATATTGATGTTAATACCTACAAACCCATCTAATTATTACCGAATTATGATTTAGTTACTTTCATTAAATAGTAAATTTTTAAGAGCTGTAACAATGACCCTTACACTTATACATATTTTATGTGTCAAAACTAGAACTTAAGAAAATTAAATAATTAAGATTGGAATTCCTATTTTCAGAAGTGATAAAATTATGCACAGTAATCAATATGCACAGTTTATCGTGGTTGAAAAATTTTGAATATTAAATGGGGTTTTCATTATTTAATAAGTTCTTCGAGTATCTAGTTCCCTCGGTGAAGGTACTTTCTTCATTACTTCAACGTTTCCCATGTTAATATTTTATGTCCGGTTTTGCTTATATAGTGTAATATATTTATTTCTTATTCACTCGATGTTCGATTAAAAATAGGAAATCCACTTCTCGAAACAATTGTCTGGAATTATTAAACTGTTGTAATAAGAGTAATCGGATAGTTTAACGATGCAGCGTAGTTTTTAACTGCGGCTGCGCTGTTGCCAATTTATTTTTGTTGTTTCTACTAAAAAAAATCAATTATTATTTGTATCTTTGAGAAAAATGTACGTTTTTGGGAACAGTTAAAGATTTACGAGTTTAAGTCTGTGATTTTATGTGCGCGGGTTTAATAAACGTATTGCTGTAGATGAAGTACCTCAAACGAAAATTTAAATCGGTGTTTTAAATAAAATAGATAGTTTTTTTAACAAATATATTGTTCAGCAAAAGAAAACAACACATGTGAGCCACCCCGATATCTATATCACACTGGCTCTCTCGCTCGCACGTACGAAGCAGAGAGCCAGAAAACAAACAAAAAACCTGGAAACAAATCCGTCCAATACGGAAAAATATAGCAATAGTGAAATAAATAATATAATGTTATATATAGTCACGAAAATTCTGTTAAAACTTAAAGTATAAAGAAATACACCGTTATCCTAAAATATCAAAACAACTTTCAAATGAAAATAACATTAAATTTATTCAGATAATTGTTTTTTTTTTTTTAATAAAAAACTACAGCAGTATGTTCTTTAATAAATTAAAATATTTACGCACCCTTAGTTTCATTATGACCTGTGAACGGTGAATCATTCATAAACAAAACACGATATCTGAACGTTGATGTCGATTGATTTGTTAAAGTGACCCGAGAACGCAACGACAGCGAGCACAGGAGCACACTCAATTTGTGCAGCGTTCCTATGCAATCTGCCGTATCCCTCCCCACCTCCGCTCGTCCTTTATGCGGCTAGGCATTGGATAAAATCAACGTAGTCCCCGCCTACTCAGCGCACGTGCTCCGCCGTCGGTCGCTTGCTCGCGATATAATTTTAGTAAGTGAAGATAAATTCGTATAAACAGAGGGGCCCGATCTATCGAGGGTAACATGAAATTATAATATTAACATTGAATTTCAGTAAGACTGATTGAGATTCCGTTTTATATTAATTAATATAAGCTCTCGATAGACCTCAACATCATGTTTCTTGTATAATGCAGCAAGAACTTTTGGAGTAAATAAAAGATCCTGACAGAAACATTAGCGTAGATATATTTATAGAAACATTTAATTGCCACACTGTATCAATATTTCTATTTAACATATGAGAAATGTTACGGAAGAGCTATACTTCAACATTAATCGTCATGTTAAAGTAATGTTACTCGAAGACCTCGTATTAACATTACTGGGAAATATTGTTTCGCAATATCGCTTAGGCGGACATTAAACAGTCGTAGAAATGTTACTGCATGTGGTACATTGTATATGTTTTTGTAACATATCGTGTTACAAGATAACATTTAGACGACGTTATAGTCATGTTATTTTGCCAAGTGGGAGGAGGCTATTTATTCTAAGTATCATACTTATTCCATAAGAATTGAGGTGTTTCTAGCCTAACTAAATAATTTTTCTATGATTGTTAATAATAAAAATATAATACAATAGCCTCGCAATTACGTAAATAATAATTTTTGGAAAAGCTGAAATATGTGAACAACCAGAAATGTGACTAGTTCGCGAGTCTATTGTAAATCGGTCAGCTATCAGTTATTATTACATTATATATTATATAAGGAACGACTTTGGTTATATCTCAGCATTCGCCTAGGAGTAAGGTAAAACCATGGCAAAACCCTAAAGCTTGATTTATATTATACTTTTTTCGTCTAGAAAAAATTCTAAACTAGACTGCATACTAATTTCAGCTAGAATTTCCCGCTTCTATTTAAACAGAGCCTAACCCGAGTACAGTCTCTGCGCATGCGTAAGTAGTGAAGGGTAACGTGTATACCAACATTAAGCAATAGCGGTTTCATTTTTGTAGTTAGCAATCGCATAAGTGGTAAACAAATACAAATTTGTTTGTAGTTGGTAGTTCGGAAAATTGTTCTAGTGCGCATGTGCAGTACAAAACTTGGATGATAAAATAGGATCAGATCTAGTTTGAAAACTAGTTTCTATAGTATACGAACTTGGACGGAATTTTCTGATTTACATTATCCAAGTCAATCTAGTTTAGAAAATGGCCATAAATTTCTAGACGAAAAAAGTATAATGTAAATCAAGCTTAACTCTGGTAGCACACTGTATATACAGAAGTGCCCCACCGAACTGGTTCATTAGAATTTTTCGAACTTCTAGTAGAAATATGAGCTTAAAACTTGCAGAGTAATGATAGCCGACTATGACCTATTTAAAGAAAATATTTTCAGCCTTGTAGCACTTTTGGTATACAGGATATCGATATCAACATTCTTATTTTAAATAAAAATAATGCAATTTTTATAGGTCCAGTGTATTGGTCATGTCATTTGTGATGAGTGTGTATTAATGTTTCCTATTCCTAAAGCTAACCGTTTTTGAGGTATTTGCAATTTTGTAAAAATTTTAACGTTTCCACTAACATTAAATATCTCATAGACTATTAACTGTTTAATTAACTAATTGACTACGACAGCGATAACTATAATATCATAATACACAAGGTGATCAGAAACTCATGTCTAATGTGGATATCTTTAAATTAAAAAAAAAAACTTCTCTTTTTCAAATAGAACGTGGTATTTGTCAGTGCATCGATAAGTATTGAGGTTTAGTATACCTATTTCTGATAGTTTTTGAAATATTTACACTCATAAAACCGGCAAAAATATGCCAAAGTTGCTACTGTAAAGCAAGTCATTTGGAACACTCTGTATAGTAGTTTCAAAATGATGCGTGATCTCTTCTTGCATTCATTTGTAATAATAGTTGAAGTATTTATTATCACTAGTTTCCTAATAGCGTATTCCACTGACCGCACTGAAGTTTTCAATTTTTTGTTCTGGTGCAAGTCAACACTGACCGAGCACTACAAAACCGCACACCCATCAGTGGAATACACATGCGTAGAAAAGTTCAACTTCAAAATGGCGACAGAGAAAACTTTTAATGTATATATATTTTAAAATAAACAACTTCCCCTCCCCCCTCTCCCCGTTCTTTTGTATTAATTTTGCAAAGTTTTGAATCAGTTTAGTTCAGCCGGCAGTAATTTATTATTTATTATTTATTCCTAACTAAAATAATACCCACACAAAAAAAAAATTAATGTAGATAAATGTAAGACATTTTAAAGTGAAAAATAGTTCTTATCGGAAATACTTATCTTCTTAGAATAAACACGAGTGTATCTAGTCGCTGTAGAAATTTATTCACTTCTCCTATCTTGCCCAACACTGAATTACATATACATGAATCACATTTCCCAACCTAACTAACGCAAACTTATTCAAGTGTTTTTGTGTTTTTATATTAACGAAAACATAACACAACAAAGAGCGCCTGAGTTATATAAGCGAAGATCGTCGAGTAAAATATAATGGATATTTTATGCACAACCCCACGTATTTCTTACAATGAAAGGAAAACACAATTTTTATTTTCTTTGTTTGTTTACCTACACAAATGGTTTGTTTTTTTTTTACTTAAAACACTATTCTGATATATTTTTCAGGAATAACTCGTCATATTTATTATTTCATTTTAATAATATTTACCCTAAGAAAGATATGAATGGTAGTCCATTTTGATTTGAAATACTATAGTTATTAATTTGTGATGCCATCCTAGAATAATACTACACTTTATTACTATAATTAATAAATATGAAAAATTTTTGAACCCAATTTTCTTTGCGGAGAAACGTCTAAACCGAAGTCCGTATACGACTGACCCATAGAGAAAATAATATAGAGGTGTTTCTCTCGTGGTGGGGGTAGGTCGTTCTAAACAGCGCCGCAGTGGCAAGTGTCCTAAGCGAAAATTGAAATGGTATTTTCAAATTTAAAATATATTGTATATAGGATTTATGGAATTATATATATAATCAACAAAAAGCACTATTTAATCAAGAAGAGTGTTAATAATTGACTCCCCTTGATAAAATAGTGCTTTTATATGATTATAAAAGTTAAAAAGGTAGCAGTATTCAGATTTATACATTTATTAACAGTAAACCCGAAAACATTATGTTATTAACCTAACCAGAGATAATATATCCACGAGATAGTAAACTTAACGTTAAAAAATTTAAACGCTTTTCGTGTGGAGGGGGGGCTACGTTCAAGTCTCTGTTCATAGAGGCGCGCTATACTACGCGCGCGTAATTTAAATATATACTTACATACATTATATATGATTTTGTTACTATTTCATAATTGAAAATACTTATATTATTGTAAACATAAATACAAATATTGTGCATTGTTTACAATAATACAAGTATTTTCAATTATGAAATAAATGTATTGTGGGATTTCTATTACAATTATTCCAAATAAACGCTCTTTTAAAAATAAATTCATTTATTTACACAAAACAGTTTATGTAATACAGAAGAATGACAAATTGTTTCTATAGCCTAACATATAGAACTAGTTGTTAAATCTTAATATACATCCTTGTTGGAGAACACTGTACCACTACAGTGCTATATGTGGTATTTCAACAAGGACTATGTGAATTAACTTCTCAAATTCTTGCATTACGGCAATCATAAAATTCCTATATATTGCTCATAACAAACAAAACAGTTCGGTTAAACAATGCAATATAAATAACTGTCGACGTTGTAATGAACCAAATTATGATATTTTAAGTTCCGTTTACTAACCACCAAGTATGTATTTTAACAAATCTAGTGTCTTTCATTATATGTATTTGATTCGGTACCGTTAACACATTAACACGTATACATATACAATTTTAAATTCAAGTCTGTGTGTTAAATAAAATATTGTATAAAACTTTACAGGTGTTCCCAATCACAAGTAATGCCTATATAAAAAAAAACTGAAATACTACATAATTATAGAATTAAACAATAGAATGCGAAGTTGATGCTCGATTCAAAATAACTTGTCTTTACCAATAGTGAAGTGAATATATAAATTGTTTAGTGTCGAAATAATACATACAAAGTTACAATAGTTGTTTGATAAATATTGGATATAAATCGCTCTTTATTCGGTTATGGGAGATTTCTACTTGACATTTCGATGACATGAAAGAAAGACGTCTAGGTTTAGAGAAATTAGATAAAAGCAGTAAGAATAAAGACAGAATAACGCACATTCTTGGTTTACACGTATTATCGATTTAAGTGGATGCGATACGTTTTTCTTACATCGCATTTTTCTAAAAATTAGAGAACCTAACAAAAAATCAGGCTCTGGTCAAAACAGACTACAGTGTGTAACAACCAAGATATAGTTTGATGATTTCGAGATGCACAAATCATTAAACGCAAATTAAGGATTATTTACTTTTTTTTGTTTTTGTATTTGTTACATACATACTATCTAGGACCATTTATTTATTTGTTATTTGACGTTTCTTGTAATGTTTTTATTACAATGAATAAACATATCAATCTATCTATTGCCGCACGGTAATGTTCTAATATCAGTAGGTAAACTATTAAAGGGGTACTGTATAAATGTAGTTTATCTACAGTCCTCTAGTCAGCCTTTTACGATTTATGCATTTCCAAATCATCGGACAGTAGAAGAAATTTAAAAATGCAGAAATAACATTTTAGAGCATGCATAAATTGCAGTGATGTGGATTGGTGTTACTCCCGCAGTATCCTCGAATTCTCCCAAACATGTTCTCAATAGCGTCCTGCGAGTTCTTAAATATTGCATCTCGGATGTATTTCTAATGTGATACCATAAGGATTTAATAGCGTGGATGTTAGATTGCCATCTTTTTTGAGCCGGAGACTTGACTCTTTTGAAACCGATAAACCGCTACTGATCTGGAAAAGCAAATTAACATATTATAGTTTTCAAAATAAAAAAAATGCATGAAAAGGGAAGATAATGTGTAGTATGTAGCAGAGTTGGGCACAGTTAGAATTAAGTCAGCAAAGAATTTACCCTTGTTTATATTTTAAAGTATGGAAATTTGCTAATATTTGTTTTTATATATTACTAACGGATAAAGATAATACATACTTTTATTTAACCCCGCGGATAATAGATAATAAATGGATTATCTTTATACAAAAAATAGAATGACTAAGTAGGTCATACCTCACAATCGCCGTTTATTGAGATTAATTAGTAATAGCTACTAGTTTTGAGAATACCTCCCATCTTCAGGTTAGTTGGAAGCCAACGAAAGTTAATTAACTTAGTCTAATAATTTAATATATATATATATATATAAAATATATAATTCAAATTTAATCCTACATTTTAATTTTATATGTTCACATTGTAATAAAACATTTTTTCGTTGGCTTCCAGCTAGCCTGAAGATGGGAGTTATTCCCGAAACTAGCCATTTGTATACCATAAACTAAGAACTAAATTAATTTTATGCCTGAGTTTATTTGAATAAATATATGCCTCAAGCCGGTATATGTAGGTATATAAATTGAAAAACCAAACAGTTCAAATGGTAACTATTATTTTCTATGTATGCAAACATAGGATTATAATTTGTACTTCATATCAATGAGGGAATAAGGCTAAAGTAGTTTAAATAACATTTACTAAATGAAATACGCGAACGGATATTTGTCAGTAAAATACATACCTATTACCTTTTCCATTTTAGTCCAAAATTCAAGAGGTGGCTAGGTGACAGAGATTGTTACTTTCATATTTTTCCTTGTCCTGGAAATTTTTTGTCCCTTTAAAACTATCGAAAAGTTCGTCAATATCTTTAATGAATATTGAGGTGGCCAATGCGTTATTCCGTAGTGTACCTAAAGTAGAAGAAGTAATTATGTTTATATTAAAAAGATAATGATGAAAATTTATCATTTCAGTGTAAAAATACCTTTTGAAGCTGTATAAAAAAGTAGGGTTGCAACAGAATGACTTAACAGTTGAGTAGCAACGGAAACTTTCAGAAAAACTATTGGGATAAAGGTGTTCGTTTGTGATTTTGGGTGCTGTTCTGAATAAATTGCTTTCGAGTGATACAAAAAGATCGTAAACTTAGTAAAAGAAGTAGAAATGTATAGCTGAAGCACGAGTTGGCCAATTTTATAGATACATAACTTCGAAGTGGCTGACTTCTCAATTTTAGCGGCTTTTACTTACCTAACTGCTGCCCTACTTGTTGTTGCTTTTCTGTAACTGCAGTAGTAGATGAAGAACCCTAAACAACATCGTAACTGCTATTAACTATTTACATTTTCAATATGACTATATTTATAGGTACCTGATGCATATTTTAAGTTGTGAACTCCAGTTGTTTTGTCAGGAAGGCATAAGCAAGTTTCTGTACCCAACATTTGCTGCTCACCTATCTTCTGTTTGCTTCTCTTTTTCCGGAGCTATATGCTACTCCATGAAGGACCTTCAACAAGAGTGAAAATGACCATTATAACCATTATAATTTTAATAAGTACAATTAGCTGAATTTTCGAAGGTAGGAACTTCAGATGTTTCGCCAGAAAGACTTTTTGCAAGATTCTGCAAAGAATACGTGCAATTATAATTAATTTCGGCAGGTATCATGAATCAGTTACTTTTCAAAAGTATTTCTAAGCACGATAATTCACCAAAAGTACTTTAAGCTTTTTTTAGATTTGTTTATATTCTTTTTAAATGCTTCAAGCTTCAAGTTCTCTTAAGCCTCTTATGCTTCTAAGCTGTATTTTGAATAACATGTTATATAACCGTTTACTTATCTATAATTAGGAAGTCATGAAGTTAACGACCGCAATATATATACGGAAGGTTTAAGATTTTATTATTACCCTTTTAGCAAAAAAAATATAACGATCGACTCAATAAAAAAAATAATAATAATAAACATAACAGCGAAAATCAGCCATTAGGAAACATATGGAAAGATACACCTCCTTTAATCTACCAGCGATTGCGCGTGTGCAGATTCTAAGAATTTTAATACTACATTATTCCGGGTAAACTATAAAGTAAAATTCTACGAATGTATAAATCTCTTGTCGAAAGAATTGCGGCATGTTTATCGCATAACATTAAGCGGATTAGCTTTCGGAACGATTGTGGGCATATATGTTTTTCTTTTGTTCTTTATTTTAGCCATCGATGATTCGGGGGTGTTCAGATGATATAATTTACAAATACTTAAAATGTGTTCGTGTATAATTATTTGACGAAAAAAAATTACTGAAGCCATTACTTGGATTACAAAGGCTGTTTAAAAATCAGTTTTATAAGATTTTTTTTAATGTGGATGTATAAAATAAGTAATGAATTGACAATTTATATTAACAAAGTCTAAAAAAATTATACACTTTGAAAAAATTGTTACCTTTAAACAAAAAAGTTATTCTTTCGTAAAGGTTTAAATTTATTGCTTTTTATGACATCACAAATCGAATTACAGTTTTTAGAATTTCTGTATAAATAAATATAGATTTGATGTTTTGACTTCAAAACTTCCTTAATAATAATATAGAAATATGAACAAGGAAACACTTATTATGCATGAAATTGTATCGTACACCTATTATTACAAAAAGTATTTATAATTATTTTGTCCTTCTAGGGATTTTCCATAGAAAATTTGCCACTTTAATTAAATGAGAATAAATAAGTAAATCATTTGTTTTTCAATTTTTACTTTATGGGTATCGATATTTGTAAAGGTAGAAAAGATACATAATGTGGATATTTATTTATTAATGTAACAATAAGTTATAACCTTCTTGGCAAAATTTAAATTTCCCACAATTATTTGTAGTAACGTCAACAGAAAGATATTAAAATAACTAGTAATCTAATACAAAACCATTAGTAATTTCGTGTTTCAATGTTGAAATTACCAAGAATAATTGTGGGAAATTTAAATTTTCCCGAGAGGGATACACCAGAATAACTGAAATAAAAACAATTTAAATTAAAACTATCCACAGAAATAAATTATTGTTTACAAAAATTCTTATGATATAGGAAAAAATACGAACAGTTGATTAAAATAAAATTACGACGTGAACAATTATCGCAATTTTTTTATGCGTGCAATACAAGTAAAAATGCACCCATCTATTTGAAATCCATTAAATGCGCAAGTGCTATTTGTATTGCATGCAATTTTTTATTGCACGCAATAAAAAAATTGGGAACTGTAAAGTGGCCTTTAAAATTACGTGTCTGAATTCGTTTTAAAAACCTGTGGTCATAATTTTTTGAGGTAGTTGTAAAAGTAAACAATTAACGTGTCACGAGTATAAAGTTCTATATAAGATTTTCATGCAGTTTATTTTCGACTATAAACAATCTGTATTCTTTATTATTCTTTTCCCAATTATTTTTGGCAACTTTAATGCAGTGGAAATGTAGTTTGTTATCAAATAGCAGTAACAGTTAATAATAGAAACAATATATGACACAATTGATATAGAATTTGTTTGTGAACTTCAAAAACTATGTTAAAAGTAAATTGGTGTAAACATAAAATTTACTGAAATATTAAAATATCTTATCTCAAAAACGATCCTCTTTTATAACGGTGTTAGGAAATATAAATTTCCATCATGAATAAAAAACTGCAATAAAGCTAGCGGGGTTCTAGAAAACTTTGCAAATCATTTTAAAGTTTTGGTGGCGATAATCTGATGAAGTAATTCACCACGTCTTAACATTAAAAAATAAATGCGAAGGCGAACTATTTAAGGGAGGATTTGTCATCAATGTATTACCTAAATATTTCTTGGTCTTAATTAATACTTACTTACCTTTCTTCATCTGTTGGACACCAAAACAAAACGTGCAGACACTGCATCACACATTAAACATTAATTCATGGTTATCCAGACCATTCCGCGCAGCCCCTGATTCCACTGCCACGCTATTATTCGTTTCGTAAAACACATTTTTTCCGGGACTTTTCAAAGCAAGTGATTATGCAACTTTTGAAACACTAGGAACAAAACACTTGCTATAGGAAGTATTTTGGCGATTCGAAGCACCTGCATTATATGTAACCCTTTTAACATATTAGGAGGTGTTCAAATATGTATTTCGGATAGGCAACATATTTTACAATTGCGACTCGTATAGCCCTCTCTGAACAGAGACTAGAACCAGCCACCTTCGGGAGTGGGGGGAGACTACGTTTCGTAATAAGAGTTTAACAGGGCCGACCTAACTAGTTAATAACATATGTTGATAATGTAACAGTATAACATGGACAAGTCAGTAAATTTATATTTCCTCCATCCAAATTAATATGTATAAAAGTATGGACAATATAGAATAAAAAAAAAGTACATAGAAAACAATAAATTGTGAAACTAGACAAATTCTACAAAACATAAATAATAATGATGTATAAATACAAAAACTGTACTCTAACACCTTGATAAGATATATTTACAAGCATAACTACACATAATAATAAAACACATAATTGTTTTACGTTATTTCTTTTTCTTGATTTTCAAGTATTTTTCATACGCTACAGATTTATTTTATCAGAACAATTTGTGGATTTTCCTTTAAGGATATTATTAATACTCTTAACCCAATGATAAATAAATAATTCCATTGTGTGTTTTAAAAACAGGGTTTGCAAATCATGTTCCTCACAACTGAAAAAAGTCAAATCTATACGTTGACGTAAATAGGTTAAAATGTGTTTTCTGATGCCTATTTTATTTGAAAAAAAAAACAATCAGTTTACTTATGTAATAACTACATTCAGAAAACTTTTTGGCGAACATCATGCTCGGTGTTAATAATATATTGGCTACAACTTCTCTTCCATAAAAATAAAATAGAATTGTCCTCTGTAGAGTCCTCACGATACCCTGAAACAAATGATACCAAAACACATGTAATTTCATATCGTCACTGCACATATATTGTCAGACTACTTCGTAAACAATATTATGTCCACAGTCTAACATACATGACAAAATCATACACTCCCTACCCGGTTAATTCAAAGTTGGCAGACTCCCAAATTTTAATTTTGTACTTCCAGGTATTCTACAAAATTCACTAAAATGCCGGTCACAAACTCTGTACCTCTTATATGCAGCTTCTGGATCTAGTTTCTAGTTGGCTAAGCCCAATTCTTTCGACCCATATATCATACAACTATAATTGATTGTAATATATGTTTATTATAATAAAGTTGAAATGCCGGTCCTATACTTACAACTGTTTATTATTATATAACTTTCTTCCACCACAAAACCACTTGCCGACAACGTCTAACCACGTGCGATATGTTTACAGAACGGGTTTGACGTTTGGTTTGGCGCGAACGCGAGAGCTAAAAACGAATATGAACGAGTGTTTGCGATGTTTACCGAACTTAATTTAAAAATATTTGGCGGGACTGATGGACGCGCCAATGTGCGAAGTGGCCGCACTAAACGAAAGACTTCCCCCTCTCCTGAGAGAAACATAGCCATGGACTGACCGGCTGCGTCTGACTAAGATGTTTGCCTACCGTGATAGTGGGAGACCCTTCCCACACAGTGCCAAAGCACTGACGATATGACTCGATCAACCAGCAGGCAGCGGACCACGAAACGGCTGGCCCCACTTCAATGTAATTTTTGCATATACTGCAACCACCCCCTCTTCTGCTAGCTGCGCGCGAATACCTACAAACGTCTGAAATCAAGGGCCAATCTAGACATGGCCCCAGTTCGCCGCTTGTCTGGATGAATAACTACAAAGCATGTTTGCTCGCATCAAATCATAGGAATCGCAACGTTCGTTCTGTACTTAAATGTGTGTCTGTGTGTGTGTACGTATTGCTGTGGACGGACACCTTGTTTTCGCGAGGGTAACTCTGAGATTAATTGTTCTTTTGCGCCCTTTAAATTTTTTATCCGTTGAGTTAGCTAATTTAATTTTTCATTTTTATTAATTCATTTTGCATTTTCAATTCAGTCAGTACACAGCATATTTATTTGGCAATCCCAACGTGAGGCTCGACGTTGTCGTAATTGTAATCAGTAAAATTAAGATCCTATATTTAGAATTTGTGAAAATTTCTCGTTGTATTGATAAAGCTAATTGTGTGTTTTGTATAAAAACATTTTATATACATCGCTGCAATGAATATGGACAAGCCTACCAGGGAACAGGAAGTGGACGTTCCTGGAGACCAGAGTTGGCGGGACCAAGGAACTCACGGCAGTAAGGAGTCGGATGTGGCAGGAACAAAGGGAAGGATGGACGAAAAGAATATTCAGAGAAATGAAGGAAGCAGTACTAAGGAAAGTATTAGAATGAATGTTCTGATGTCAATGTTCAAAATAATGATAGAGAAACAAGATAGGTGTATTGAGAAACTTGATGGATGGTTGAGAAAAGATGATGTAGAAAAGAAATGTATTCAGACAGGAGGGGATAAAATCAATTGGGGTTCAGATACTTTCTGATGAGCAGAAAGTTGTTTGAGAATGTTGATTGATTTAAATAAAGAAAAGGAAAATGTTGATGATGAAATAATGGAAAATTGTGATGATAGTTTTAAGAATGAAATACAAAGTTGCGCAAAAGTTATTATATGTGATGATATATAGAGTTGCGCAAAAGTTGTTAGAGGTGATGAAATACAAGGCAATGGTTTATCCGAAGAGGATAATGAGGTTGAAGTTATGGGAGAGTCAGAGTTAGAGGTTGTAGAAGTAAACAATTCCCAGATAGAATCCCCGAATGACATTAATGAAATTGAAATCGATTATAATGTGAAGTTTGAGTCTGAAGTCAAGGAAATTTCGAACCGGTATGTATCATTAGTAGATAAGTTCCCTAATATTGTTGTTGATGATAAGCACTCTCTTGAAGAAGTCGAGTCAAAGCCTGTCAAGATCATGAATAATCCCATTCCCAAAGGCATATTTGAGCGTGATTTAAAAGAGTGTTTCTGCTTTATGAGCTATCCTTCTGGAAGTCCATGCGAGGTACAACCAAGGAGTCGTGAAGTTCCTCAGGATGCAGACCCACCAACGCCACACCGACTGCTGTCTGAAACTGGATCGACCGTTCGTGGGACTTATAGAGTGGCTAGAGTGTTTGATGGAGTCACCTATGAACTTTCTATGGACGGTATGCAGAACAAGGTTCGTTATCACATTTCTGCACTCCAACACTTCCACCACGACCCCAGGGTAGTTTTCAGCACCCGGAAGTGACGTTTTCACCCCTGTGTGCGGAGATACTGTTTTGTTTGTTTAGTGCGGGAGATTTTGGATTCATTAATTTTTTTTTTTTCAATTGTGTGCAGACAATTTCTAAGGTGAAACACTCTATTTTCGTTTTCCCGTTAGTAATTGGGAGAGGTGCTGTAGACAGTGCGCCTTTTTTCGGTGTCAGTAAGCCAGTGCAATGTAAAACACTCCGCGAGTGCGCACTAACTCCGTCAGTGGAATACGATAACCGCACTCAGTGCGGCCAGTGGAATACGCTATTAGTATAGAGATCTTGTACTATGCATAAAATGACCTTGCACTACGCATTCATGCCAATTTTGAAACGGTATAGGCGTTCGGCATGTGGTGGAAGATACGGCTATATGCCCGTTTCTATTTTAAAGCGTTGCGCTCCTACCTGCTGCTTTCATATACTCTAGTTAAATTCTGACGATTACAGTATGTTGATATACACTCTTTATAAATATTCCTCGTATCCCGACCATGCTTTGCGCCTGAATAACGCCCTTCACCAGTGTAACCATTCGTACGGTAATTACCGCACTTGTATGTACGGTAGAATAGACGTAAATACGGTAATATACGGTCCAAAACCGCTTACCGTACGCATTTGTACCGTAATTTAAAAAATATAGCACAGAAATTTTGGCATTTTAAAAAAAATATAATGTTTTTTAATAAAAATTCTATTTTCAAATAACAGCGCTTTCTGAAGATATGTTTTCAAACAGCGTGTGGGCTGTAGTCAACCAATCAGAATCTTTTCCGAATCGCGCATTTTATGCGATGCGTGCATTGAAAGACATAAAACACTGTGAGCGTTCCGATTTACTTATAGTGCATATGCTACGCATAGACTGCATTACCTTTTTTTCTATGCGTTGTATGTTCCATTCTAGCCTCTGTCAGGGTCTAACCTGATTTCGCGGCAAAACTTTTTATGCACGCATTCATGTTAAATCGGAACGATGTATCGTTACATCAAACGCAGCCTTGAATAGCTTCGGAAGCGATAAAAATCTCGCGCGCGACTGCCAATAATGTTCCAGTATTTAGCAGTGTTCGTATATGAGAGGGGAATTCCCTCTTTAGAGGGAATTTTTAACGTTAGACGGAAAAAGTTTTGGTTTAGAGGGAAGTATTGGATAAAATATTATTATTGCATCAATAAAATTAAATTTAATTTTTTATTATTTTTGTATTTTGTTTTTTATTTGCTTTCGTTAAAATGAATCTCTCATTGTATCGGTACATTTATTTTAATTTAGTAAGTATTTAAAAATTTATTATTAAAAAAAAGTTAATAAGTTTGTATTTGCCGCCAAAAAAAAAGAGAATTGCAGTGTCAAAACGGGAATTTTTTGTCTCGGCGCCGGGAATTTGGAACTTTGCCGATCAAAGTATATACGAACACTGGTATTCAGTACAGCGCTTTCACAATTCTTATACAACCGTATGACTGGTCTCTCTCTTATTACATGCTTGTTTTTGTATTATATTAATAGTTATTTTGGGCACAATAGGTCTTTCTGCCTTCCTCGCGCTACAACCGCCCTTGGATAGTAAAAAAAATAGTTATTTTAATATCTCTATGTCGGAGTTACTAAAAATAATTGTGGGAAATTTAAATTTGGTTGCCTGGGAGGTTAATGTACCTCCCAGGCTGTCCCAGGCAACCAAATAACTATCTTATACCTGCTTATACGTATGCTACTCTATGTATTCTATACTATTCTTTTCTTTACGTTCAGTATAATATAATTGTCAATCCATTATTTTCAAACAATTATCTTCTCATACCATTTTCTGTGAATATTTTCGTAATATTTTTGCAAAAATATCTTCTGAAAAGCAGGTTGCATTCGAAAATGACGTTTCTTTCATGTTAAACGTTTCACATTACACAACTCTGACGCAATATAGAGCTGTTCTCTCTTGAAGTAATTTTTTGTTTTCGTAATAACCTTTCGTCCTAAAGGCCGCTTTACAGTTCACAATCTTTTTATATATACAGGGTCGCTAAAAAGTATGGATACAGTTAAATATTTTCAGAACGGTTTAACAGAGCTCGTTGAAATTTGGCAAGTTAGAAGTGTTTAAATTCTATCATCTGAGATTTCTTTCAATTTTCTGAAAATACAAGGCTAACTTGATTTTTTTTAAATGTCACGAAGGGTCAAATTTAATATTTTTGAAAAGAGAATTTTTTTCTGCGTTCTGTGATATAACACATCCATATCTTATTTTAATCTAAACTTTAAAAAAAAATTTCGAACTAGTAAAATTTTGAAAAATGAAAAATTTTGTTAGCCTTGGAAATGCTGTCTTTATCTATCGTTACTTCTTTGCTGCGTGAAGTTTGACCAAAAAATAAATAATAATTGTAAAAATAACACATTTAACTGAAACAGAACAGATTTTAATAAAAAGAAGCTCAAACAAGAATTTATGTTACAAAAGATGGTCGTAATGATTTCCATTTACCTCCTGGCAATAATGAACACATTGAGCAAAATTTTGCAAAGAATCAATCAAAATATTTGGAGAAATACTGGCAATTTCGTTTATTATACGTTCTCTTGTAGGTCTTCGATTTGTAATGGTCTGTTGACATACACTCGATTTTTTACATGACCCCACAGGAAAAAATCAAGTGCGGTCAGATCAGGAGACCTAGTTGGCCATTCAATAGCACCACTTCGCCCTATCCATCTACCGGGAAATGTTTCATCCAAATATCCGCGCACTTGACGACCAAAATGCGGCGGTGCTCCGTCTTGTTGAAACCATATGGTTTCTGTTGGTATACAATTTCGATTGCCGTGGTTTGGAAATATTTCCCTAAGTCGTGGAACAATATGTTGTTGTAAAAGTTGCAAATATCTTGCAGACGTTAAATTGCCGTTAATGAAAAAAGGACCTACGATATTCCGACCAATAATGCCACATCAAACATTAATTTTCTGTCGATGCTGCGTATGAACCTGCTCCATCCAATGCGGATTTCTGTCAGACCAATATCGACAGTTATGGCGGTTAACATATCCATTTAGACAAAAAGTTGACTCATCAGAGAAGAGGACTCGATTAAGAAAGTTACCATCCTGATGTATTCTGTGCATCATAGTTTCGCAAAATTCGGTTCTGCGGTCAAAATCGACGTCACTTAATTCTTGTAGCAAGTGATTTTATAGAATGATATTTTTCGCATTTCATTATTTTTTGTATGGATCATCTACTCATGTTGTGGTTCAACGCCAACTGTTGTACTGAATTTTTTCGATTTTCTACCACATCCAACATAACATTCAAAGAATCTTCTTCGTTGGTAATAATTCGAGGTCACCCAGGTCTTGCACGGTCTTTAACGCTACCAGTTTCTTGAAATCTTTGTAAAGTTTTTGAAACCGTCGTCCTGGAGATCGGTTCCCGGTTTGGATGAATTTCATTAAAAAGAGTCACTACTTTTTCTGTCGCCATACCCAACCTATGAAAATTCTATAAACGCTCAGTTTTCGCTTAAATGTACCATTGTTAAACAAATTATTGCACACAAGTTTAATTTTTGGCGAATATGCAAGTGACACATCGTCAATAACAGCATTTTCAAAGCTAACTTAGTTTTATTTTTCCAGAATTAAATTTTTGAATTTAATTTTTTGTTTGCCTTTTAATAAAAATAAAGGTCGGCATGTGTTACATTACTGAATTCAGAAAAAAATGCTCTTTTTAAAAATATCAAATTTGACCACCCGTGCCATTTAAAAAAAATCAAGTTATCAATCACTTTTTAGCGACCCTGTACAATAATAATGTTTTGCATGCAATACAAATAGCGCTTGCGCATTCAATGGGTTTCGATCAGCTGAGTGCAATACAACACGTGCAATACACGAAATAGAGCATGCGCTATTTTTATGTAAAAAAAAAAAAAAAATGCGAACTGTAAAGCGGCCTTAAAATTGAATATAAAATTTCTTTTCTTCTTATAAACCCAATCCGGGGATATACTGTATATTTAGTTTTAGTAGGATAGGACTGTGAAAAAATTTTAAATTATTCCATACGGGATGCCGAAGGCCAAGTTTTAAAGCGGTCAATGATCTTGGCCTCGTGTCCACTCTGACTTCTTTCAGATTTAATGTTTCCTACAAGAATCTCGCTAGTTTTTCATTTTTTTATCTTCGTCCATAACAATTAATTTGTAATAATAATTTTCTGCGAATATCTTACAACTGGAAACTTCTTTTGTACTAGTGGTCACAGAGTGGAGGTTGTTTGTAGCTACAACTAGTTTTATATGTAAGGGGAAAATATAGTATTGAGCTATTAACGGGTGGCCCTTATAAGTATACGTTACCCACATTATTATGTCAAACTTGTAGTCTATGTAATAAATTTTGAAAATATGACTTTTATTTCTTGTTATTTTCCCACATATTTTTAATATCTTTGTTAACTGATGGTTTGAGTCTATTTTGTAGGAACACCTACGTCTCGCAGACAAACCCTGCAAATGCGGCGGTTATAACGGTGATCATGATCGGACGATCATCAGTGTGTGGCGTGTCGCAGATTCTTTTTAAATGCTTGTACAGTGGCGTTAAACACACCCATCTCAGGGGCCGTCAGATATTATTGTTAGCAATATTTCGCAAATACACGTATAACAGTAAGCAAGGGGCTTCAGACAGAATTTTGCGGGGGCGCCCCAAGATTTTGCGCTACGCCACAGTGCTTGCCTGATAGCTGACCTATTTCATAGGATAGCATACGAGAAGAACTTCGAACATTCGAACACCAACGATAACAAGACTACTTTTCTCAATTTTTGTTTAATATTAAGTATTACTACAACTCACAAAATAAATTAGCGGATACCACCCCAAAACCTTTCAATAAATAATTACCTATGTTAATATAAGAACTATGATGTTTGAAGGTAGCTACTAATCCACCTGAATTTAGAAAACTCAATTCACTTCCATAATTAATATTGTCGCCGGTGAGATTAGTCATTTTGCCACCAAGTGCATTCACAATTGCATTTCCAGCACAAATATCCCATTTCTTTATATCAGTATTGTGCATATACACATCAGCATTTCCCTTAATCAATTCAAGTACTTTGTATCCTTAAAAAAGATATTACTTTGCAAAATGGAGTATATAATAGATAAATAAGATAAAATATAGAGATAAAAATTATTTGATATCTACCTGCTCCTCCTGCTTCTGTAATTGAGGAATCAGGAAATTTATTTTTTATAATTTGACGAATTTGTCCTGAATGGGAACGTGATATAATAAACTGAGTTGGCCTTCCATCCTCTGGCTAAACAATGAATTCTTTTAACTGAACAATAAATATGCAGTAGAACCTCAATTATTTGCACATAAAAATACATTTTTTTTGCAAATGTTTGGTTCTTGGAAATTGCTGGGCTGTATTCAAATACACCCAAACAATGTACTCCAGCAATTTTTAAGTACCCAATAAGTTGATACTAGTTTTATATTTAAAAACATTGGGCATGTATAATTGAGATTTTACTGTAATGCAACAAAGTATGTACCATTTTATATACCAAATTTGATGATTTTCCATTTCCTACAAATGCCCAATATGTTTCCTTTGAGTAAGGTTTATGAATAACACCTATCAATGGTTTACCCTTTACAGCAACACATACCATGGTTGTCACATAGTCATGTAACTTTTCTATAAAAAATTGTTTTTAACTAATAATATCAACTCCATTATAAAATTACCAGTGAACTCTTGTGTAGCATCCAAAGGATCAATCCATACTGTTATATCCCATACATTAACATGTTTATCTACCAATTTATCTACATCATCAAAATCAATTTTTATGTCCTTGTCCATCACAAAATTTTCACAATTTGTTGTTTCTTCTGACACAATTTTAAAATCAAATGTTGACTGTTGCAATATTTTAAGCATTGCACAATGAGAATTAAAGTCAGCACTAGTTACACTTTCATTCGCACCTTCTTTAGTTTTACCTTTTGTCTCTATTGTAATACCACGAGCTGAGATAATCTGCTTGCCACCACTTTCTGCTGCACTGACTGATAATTTTAAGATATCCTTTAAATTTACAGAATTCTTGCCAAGATGTTGATTATCGTTTTTTGAAAATACATAAAAGAATAAGACTACAACACATCCAAAAACAACACAAATCCCTGTTTTATTGAGGTGTATAACTCCACCTAAGTTCATATTTATTTCGCAGGAAAAAAAATTAATTATTTTTTAAAGAAAATAAAAAAAACTTGATTTCTTATTTTGTTCGTATTGTGTAACGTACCGTGTATAGTTAGAGCCACCAATCTAGGTTATGTTTTGTCTTGTCAGTCTAAATTGTAGTTCTGAAATAAACGTCAAATTGAAGGGTAAACATTTTTGGCTAAATTCCATTACATTCACTTTCCAAGCCTTTTAATTCAAAACCTCAAATAACAAATAAGAAAATTACAGATAAGAAATTGGAGAAAACACAGAATGGATTATCTTAACCAAAATTTTGATTAGAAATCTCCACATTACACCCATGACGTTTGGTATGACATAAAAACAAAAGAAAAGTCAAAATGGCAGGAATGTCTCCTTCAGAGGTATTTTATATTTTTTGTTTGTAGCATTAGCTAACATTTTTTCCTTACTTTATAAAAAAAATGTAATAGATGTGTTTTGATTTTTTAAATAGTCTTACTAAAATATATATTAATAAAGCTACAAAAAATATATTGGAATAATTGAATGCTTTAATTTACTTGTAGAGACGACTTCAAAAGGAACTTATGTCTTTAATGAAAGAGCCACCACCAGGTGTATCAGTCGATGTGGATCTTGCAGAGCAAAACTTACTACAGTATGCATTTTCCTAAACAATGAACAATATCTCTATAATTTAATTTTAGGTGGATTGTACATATGGAAGGTGTTGCTGGAACACTTTATGAAGGAGAAAGTTTCCAACTGCAATTTAAGTTTACAAACAAATACCCATTTGATTCACCAGAAGTATGGTTAACTTCTTTTTTATATTGATATTCCTTATATAATTTTTAGGTGACTTTTATTGGAAATAATATACCAGTACATCCTCATGTATATAGTAATGGCCACATTTGCCTTTCCATCTTAACAGATGATTGGTCACCCGCTTTATCAGTTCAATCCGTTTGTTTATCTATTGTATCTATGCTCAGTAGTTGCAAAGAAAAAGTATGTCAACTTTTTTCATTTCATTGCTTAAGCTGTGACTTCGTAACTTCAACATTGATACAATGAAACTTACGAGATAACAACTTAAGCAACAATATAGTGTTGAATATTTAAATATAAGAAGTTATTTTTTTTTTAGAAAAGGCCATCTGACAATGCTTTTTATGTAAAGACTTGCAGTAAAAATCCCAAAGAAAACGAAATGGTGGTACCATGGTATGTAGACACATTTCATTTTAATTAATGCTAACATTTATTTTTTCCATTTTAGATGATTCTGTATAATATATTTACAAATATGTGATTTATTTATGAATTCCTCGTTATTTAATAATATAATAGTAGGTTAAGCTTATGAAGTATATCATTGGTAAAAATTGTTGTAGATTAAAAATTTATTATTCTACACTGGTCTTTATCTGCAAATAAATTACAGAATTTTACATAAAGTATAGGCAAATAAATACCTATATGACTTTTATTCTTTGCTGTTATCCTTTACAAATTCTTATTGTACTTTTTAATGTTAATTCATGATTTTATTTATATAGGTATTTTAAATTTATTATTACATGTGTATATTAATATTTTACAGGAAATATTGATGACAATTTTGTTATTTTATAACAGCTTTATTTTTATGTAATATGTATTATTTTTTATTATTATTACTTTATATATATATATAATTTTTTTTTTTAAGATAAAACAAAAAAATCAGTCAAGTACTCAAGATAAAAAAGTTACTTAATTTGAAATGTTGAGTGTATTGTTAAGGATAGTGTAAGTAATAAAGTTTATTTAGCAGTTTTGTCGATTTTCTCCTCCTAGCACATTTAAATCAATGTACCTGCAGCACTATGTGTGACAATCTTTCCCTACTGAATTTGTGTTACATAATACATCCTAAATAACTGCTACTTAATTATGAATCAGTTCGATAGGGTATCTTATATATACACAATCATTATTATTTTTTTTGTCCAAATTCCATTTTGTATTGCTTATTTGTCGTTTTTTTTGTTTTAAAGTAATAGCATAACAATTGAAAAAAAGAATCTAGCATTCCTTAATCGTTGGTAGAACCAGAGAACTAATAGGTCTCTACCTCAAACCGCGGCCTGTATGCTAAATTATGATACGTGCGTTTAGAGCATAGTGCGCGACATCAAAGTTGGCTACAACCAATAAGAACAAAGCAGCCAATAAATGGAGTTTCAAAATACGCTTCAAGTCTGAGTAGATTACAATTAGATCATCAATTAATAAAAGCCATCTTAAGTTTGTGTTGTTGACATTAGTTTAATGTTTTGATTCTTTGTAAGTATGGGTTTACTTCATCATCCGGCGGACAATTTGAATAATTTCTCTTACTTTAAAACATTGTTATCCAGGCCATGTTTGAAAATTATATACATCATTAAATTCAGATTCTTTATTTGAAAGATTTAAGAAAAATATAAGTTGTCATTACAAAAAAAAATTGCCTATCGCTGTAAAGTTTTAGTTTCTATATTTTGATTACTTAATTGAGGTTTCATTTGATTTTTGTTTTTTAAAATTGAATAATAAATAACAGAGCTATGACTGCATTTTTATGTTAGTCACCCAGTGTTTGTATACATATGCGTATATTTCATATATGTAACACCTATTATATCTTGAAGCTTCAAAAAGAATTTTTATTTATTAAATAAGTTGCTACAATTAAGAATAAGATACAAGTAAAACTTTTTTATACCAGCTAAGGAAATCAATTAAAATTAATCGACACTAAAACGGAAATTACATAAAATCATTCAAATATAAAAATGTTAAATTATATAGCCCATGCATAAAACTTGTTCACAAGAACAAACTTAATTCAAACGTAAAACAACAAATAAAATATTAATGCAAAATACTAGTGTAGAGAACGATTGAAAAGAAACGTAGAAAAAGAGGTTTAACCAGAATATTAGAAATAAATATTTTGTCTACTATATGTAACTAATATGCAGTTATTTATCTTGGTTAGGCTCTTGATATTAATCGACTTAATTTCTATTAAGAAAATGTTATAAACATAAATAAATAAACAAATGCATTACAAAATGATGGACAAACTTTTTTCTAATTTTCTTGTTACTAACTTTTTCCAGATTAATTTTCAGTTGATCTTCACTACTATTCTTTTTGAATATTTAGTTTGTTTTTTTCCATTTACAAGTTTCCACAAAATGCATCGTACATATAGACTGAATCTTTTGAATTCCCGCCAGAGTAGACTCCGCCCACTCTTAACGCACCCGCGTATTGGTGTAGCCAATCGATGTCGGGAGCTCTAAACGTATTAGGTTTGTTTGTTGTACAACACCAGTGTAGAAAGTGTAGCATAATTTTACACCATAGCATTTTTTAAGCGGAAGTTGATAACATCTAATCTTGTTTGGTATCCTGGTGTAGAATAAATAGTGTAGCATATTCTACACCATCTTATAAGGTGGAGTAGGTGGTGTAGCGTAGTATTTTAGGTTACGACGAATTACGTTGTTTGTGATTTATGGGAACTATACTTTCAAAATAGTTCTTAATTCAATTTCTTTTTTGAGTACTAGCTGCAATCACAGCTAACTCTTAGCTACTATTAGTAGTACCACCATCATCTTCGTTATCATTTTCAATATACATATTTCATTATATTATTCTTCAATATTTTCGCAAATTTTCTATTGTAATTGCAAATCGAAATAAGTAACTGCAGCAAACAACCTCTGTATTTTCAATGTCGATATGACAACCCACATAGCCAAATTTAAATTGCCCGCATTATTCTTAGTAACTTCAACGTTAAAACATAAAATTACCTACCATTTTGTATTACATTACTAGTTATTTTAATGCGTTTACGTTGAAATCACTAAAACCAGTGGAGAGAAATTTAAATTTGGCTAGTAGGGAATCACCTACACCACTTAAGCGTTTGTTAAAATTCTTATACCCCTTCAACTTTCAAGTGTTATAAATTAGTACTTTTTTAGTGTAACTTAAAATTACTCTAGCACACTACACCTGTATAACAAACAACCTTTTATATATTAAGTTTGTTCCAACATAGCTATAGATTGGTTCGCAATATCGCAATCGCCCGCAACACCAATAAATTTTAAGACTGTTGAATAATTAAAGCGATTCGCCGAAGTTATTTGCCTGTTCTTGTTAAAACGTTGCCTGTCAAAGGCGCGTATGCTGTTTGTCCATTCTTGCTGAGATGATGTTCGTTCCATAGATAAATTCTATGGATAAGTTCCTTCACAGAGTTCCTTGCTTGAAGTTAAAAATAAATACACGATAAAACAGGAATCGGTACTCAGAAGGTAAATTAATTTTTGTACGTACGCGCGCTCAAATTGGCGCCACTTTTAGCAGTTAGTGGGGTTAGTGGTGGTATCTCTTGCTCTTGGTTCTGTGTGGTTTTGTATTTAGCGAGAAAGGAAAAGCTAGTAACTAGAAGTTAGATTGATTTATTTAAATAAGTGTTGTTATGCCACAAACAAATGAAAATGGACGTAGTGTACCTAATTCAAAATCTTTTGATAATATTATTGATGGCAAAGATTCACCAATAATAAAACAAATAAATAGAGATGCTGTTCACAGAATATGTTCGGGACAAGTACAGGTCTTAAAAATATGGTGTAGAATAACATTCTATTAAAGTTTTTCGTAGGTAGTACTAAATTTGGCTGTAGGTGTGAAAGAGTTGGTAGAAAATGCAATTGATGCAGGTGCTGCAAATATTGAAATCAAATTGAAAGAATATGGCAGTGAATTAATAGAAGTAATTGACAATGGTTCTGGTGTTTCAGAAGAAAATTTTAATACCTTAAGTACACATATTTCATTTTGTTAACTTACAATAATTATTATTACGTATTATTTTTAGCCCTTAAACATTACACATCGAAGCTATCAGAATTCATTGATTTTAGAGTCTATTGAAACATTAGGGTTTAGAGGTGAAGCACTTAGCTCTTTATGTGCATTATCAGATGTTACAATTACGACAAGACATCGCACTACTGATGTAGGAACTAGAATAGAATATGATCACAATGGAAAAATCATTAAGACAAGCAATACATCTAGATCTGAAGGTACTACTGTCACATTAGCAAATATATTTTCTACGTTGCCTGTAAGACGAAAAGAATTTTTGAAAAATTTGAAACGAGAATTTAATAAAATGTGTCAGCTACTTTATGCTTATTGCTTAGTCTGCGTTAACATTAAGTAAGTATTATTATTTATAAATCCTCAATTAATATAATAAGCTAATGTTTTTACAATTAGACTTGTATGCCAATATATCAAAAGTAATCTTCGATGATGAAATAATCATTTTTTTTTTCAACTTATGCATGGTTTCTCATATGCAAGAGATATCTTGCAGATATATTCTAGGTATCTATTGAATATCGAACAGTTAACCTTTTACAGAAAATGGAGTTTCTAATATGACCATCCGAAATTATCACAACACTCGTATATCTTCTAGGTAACCTCAGACGGTAGAACAGATTACTTACAAACCTACATATATGCCATGACATCACTATCTACTGTTTAAGGAACTCCTCATTTTTGTCAAGTTGTCAGATACTGGACAGATATCTGCTATTTTAGCGTTTCAGAAACCAAGCATTAATGTACCACTGCTTCGCCCAGTACTACTTGTGATTAGAGATGGGTAGCTATCTTCTTTTGAAAAATAGCTGTGGCTATGACTTCTGGCAATGCAATAATCAATTATTGCCACTATTCTATGGTAACTGAACGAGCATAGGCTATTTGGCTGTGCCACTGGGTAAATATTCAGCTGAGATATATTTTGTATATAGAAAACATTTAAATAGTTCTGCCAAAGTTGTCGCCAATGCCTCTGTTTGGAAGTGTAAAGTGTTTAGTTTTACCAAATACAATATAAATATATATACGTGCAAAGAATAGTTCCGCTGGCGTACTATAGATGTCCAAGCTAGGCTGATTTTAGAAAAGTGTACGACCAAACAAATATTAAACGTGATCTGACATGGTTAAACGTAAGTGGAATTTTCCGTTGCACAAACGCGTAAAAATATAAAATAACCGAAGAGTCAGTGCGAGACGAATGAAACTGGTTTAACTGCGCGCGCAGCAATGACGTAGAGCATTCATAAATGAATTATCATTTCGCAAAATTGTTATGAAATTAATATTAAAGGAGGCAAAACAGTTAAGTAAATAAAACAAAAACCAAAACACATATGGGCTCAATGGATTAAAATTCGTTTTACAATGAAATTAAAGCATATGTTTGCGTTAAAGCGAAGCTGCATACGGAATATTTGCTTTTATTTATTTCGTCAAATGCCTATTAACTTTCCCAAAGTACATATTATATCTCATTTACCGCTGTTGATTTATTTGCGGTGATAAAATATTTTTGCTTTTAGTGAAGTAGTGGACATTTAAAATAATCTTTGTTTCTTGATATATAAATTTATATTTGTTTTTGCTAATTCTTGTCAATATATCTGCAGTTAACAGCGAAAGAATATTATCTTGTTAAAAACTGAAACAAAAATATCGGAAAACATTAAAAAAGTGTATCTATAAAATCTATAAATTTTTCTTTTTTTTTAATTCACTCTCAGAAATACCATGATGTTTGAAAACATAAGCTTATATTTGTTTCCAAAATTATTGTTTACTGTTTTCGTAGGATAGTCGATGGCGTATCGAACAAGAAATGTTTTTTATCATTTTGCTTAAAATGTAACTTACAACATTACGGTACAAGTTTCAATCGCAGCCCAGTAAACAAAATTCAAATTTTCCGCAATTATATTAAGTAACTTCAACTTAAAGGTATTCAAATAACCATTAATGCAATACAAAATCGTAGGTAACTTCATGCTTTAATGTTGAAGTTACTAAAAATAACTGCGCGAAAGTTGAATTTGGTTTACTGGGAGGGGTCTTTACAAAAAAAAATATGCAATATTATTATCTGTGTACAAGTACAAATACGCTAGCATCAGACATAGGCTTTTGTCGCTCTTGAACTTTTTCTGTTTCGTTGTTTGTAGAATCAATATAGAAAATATAATTGTTGAAAATTATATTATTGTATATATTTTATAATGGTTAGAACTGTCAAACTATATATTTGTAACAAAAAAATGATAAAAATAGAAAAAAAGGAGAGAATTAGCAGAATTCAAATTTCCCGCATTTATTTGTAGGAAAGATTTTCATTTTTTTTTTCGTTCGCAGCTTTTAGGAAATCTCAGATTGCTTTTGGAAATGAGACATAATACTAGAAAATTTTATAGGTATGCAACCAAGTGCAAATGCAGACTTTTTATAATAAATCATAAAATTGGAATTTTTATAAATGATCAATAAAAATCATCGATTATAGTGTATCTCTGCTTAGTACGTTAATTAAATAGCGATAAAGTATAATAGATGGATTCATAAAGAACAACTCTCCAAACATACATTCATTCTGTAAAATAACTTGGATAAGTATAAACCGCAGAACTAACACCTAGCATGCGATCCTCAGACCATCCACTTATTTATATGCCAGGGGGTAGAATTTATATTTGCCGCGATTATTTATAGTTACTGGTCAAGATTGTAGTATAATACAAAATCGTTGGTAATTCAGACTTGAACATTGAACTATATACAACTACTGGAATGATCATGCCGGGTAAAGAAAACGACCTTTCTCGTTCCAACTCATACGTCCTTATGGCAACTGAAGGGTGCGATAAACGGTTGGTTATATAATAATAATAATAATTGTATTTATTGGCAGTAAACACGTGAACACGTAATAACAAATAACATTAATTACAAAATAATTCTAGTGCCAAAAAGACTAAATCGCCCTGCTTAAAATAGCAGTTGGCGTTCTTCCTTTAGCCTATATTATAAGATAATTATATACAACAAAAAAAAAATATAATAATAAAAAAAAGAAAATAAGATAATACACAATACAAAAATACAAAAACTGTAACCGAGTAGTGAGTTCATGTAAAAACTGATTTAACAAAATACAGCAATCACAAATTACTGTAAAGTTAATAGGTGCTGTTTAAGTTTATGTCTAACACGAGAGATGGGCATATTCACATTTATAGTCGGCAGAACATAACTATTTAGGACTTTGGCCACTTTGTAGGAAAAGCTACGCTTAAAAATATCATTTCTATGCCTTGGAATTGATAAAAGGTAACTATGACGGGTATTCCGGGCATGCGACTGGTATCTGAACCTAACTTTATTATATAGGTATGTTGGTCTTTTATGTCTCACGATCTTTACATATGATATTGCCGAGTGCAGCATCCTCAGGTTAGTCATATTTAGTGTTCCAGTGTCCCTCAACATCCCGGAAACTCCCCTCCTACCCCGCATTCTGTGGATAAAACGCGTGCAGCTATTTTGCACACGCTGTATCTTCAATTCATCTTGTTTTGTTAAACAGTTAGCATAAACTGTGTCCGCATAATTGAAATGAGCCAACACGAGCGACTGACACAATATGTACCTGGTGGGGGTACTAAACAAATATCTGTGAATAAATATTGACTTCAGAGCTAGAATTGCCTTTTTGATAAGATGAGAGGTGTTCTGTCTAAAACGTAGAGACGTGTCCAACAACAGGCCAAGATCCTTCACGCATTCAGCGGGTGCAATTTGATTCGATCCAATGTGGATATCCAATGAACATTGCACCGATTGACGAGATGTTTTGGGTCCGAATACTATCATTTGTGTTTTCAGAGGATTGATCTGAAGTTGATGCTCATCGCAAAAAAGAGATAGATGATGCAATCGTTAATTTTACGTTGGGCTTCGGGGTATTGTGAGGGGCTAAAGGAGAGATACAGTTGTGTATCGTCAGCGTACATGTGATATTCACAATGTTTAATGACAGAAGGAAGATTACTGGTGTATATCGAAAACAAGAGAGGACTGAGAATTGCTCCCTGTTGAACTCCCATAGAGATGTCTATCTTCCTAGACAGCGACCCGTTAAGCACAACCTGTTGCATTCTACCGATTAGGTAAGACCCATCAGCGATAGAGCGGGAGCTCCCAACCGATGGAGTTCAATACCGCAGTAAAATGTCGTGACTAACCCTATCGAAAGCCTACTGAAATGAAGAAGACGAGAACAGTAATTTGGCCGCTATCAGTCGCCCTCAATACATCATCGACAATGTGAGTTAGCGCTGTAGAACAACTATGACCAGGTCTAAAGCCTGACTGGCACACGGGCAACACCTCTGACTCATTAACATAAAACTGTAATTGTTGTTCAAGACATCTCTCAAATATTTTTGAAAAGCCGGTAATATACTTATTGGCGAAGGTCCTTCAACCCTCAACATTGGGCGTTTTGGAATTGGTCTAATAAACGCAGACTTCCACAATGTGGGGCACGTTGATGTTTCAATGCATATGTTGCAATATGTACCACGTAATCCACAAGTAAGCAACACAAATCTTTAACATTTTCATATCGAGATTATCAAGCCCACGTGCGTTTGACTTCAAACGACGTAATGAAGCAGTTATATCCAACGCGGTGAGGAACCTAAATGTGAATTTGCATTCATCATCCACAGCCCGAGTAGAAAAACAAACAGCAGGGGCTGCGGGAAGATTCGCTAAAGACGCAAAATGCTTATTTAAAGCATCTGCATCACCAATAAAGTCTGGGATACAGTCACCAGGGGCTCTGCCGAGATTAAGCCGATTCAATTCTTTCCACATGGTCTTACTGGAAGTGGCGTTCATCGAACACCTATATAAATAGTATGCCTTTTTTTCCCGTCTGATGGCTCGATTATAGCGTTTTGTAAAAATCGAAGTGGGACGGGTTCTTAGTTCTACGATAACGTCGAAGAGCGGCATTTCTTGAATTTATCATTAACTTAATATTGTATGTCAGCCATGGAGCGGGTAATCTGTTTGAAGATATTTGTTTTATTGGGGCATGTTTATTGAAGGTATGGATCACGTTGGCGTTAAAAAATGACACTTTCAAGTCCACAGTAGGCAGATCGTAAATCAAGTACCAGGGCACACTATATAAATCTCTACAAAAGTCGTCGTAATTGAAATGTTGAAAAGATCTTGTCTGAAAAGATCTCTTTACTGGTTTTTTAAGTTTCAAGGATATGGTACATGAAACACACTTGTGATCAGAAAAGGCAACCTGAAATATTCGTGTTTTTATTATCGGCACATGACTATTCAAAGCAATCAAATCCAACAGACTAGAAGAGGTGGTAGTAACACGTGTTGGCTCATCAACAATTTGAGTAATATCAAGTTCATTAAACAGGTCATTCAATCTAACGGCGCCCGAATCAGCCAAGCTTAATAGATTTACATTGAAATCGCCCATGCAGATAGTTATATCGGACAAAGTACTGTATTCAGCTAAGCTCAAATTCATTAAAAAACTCCTGTAAATTGCTTTTGGGAGGTCTGTAGTAAACACCAATGTACGCTAATCGATTAAGTTCTTGCAGACGAACCCAAAGATATTCAATACAATCCACTGAAGAGGTTCTCTCAACGGTAACTTTAATGTGAGTTCTGCAATAGATCCCCACACCACCACCCCTGAGTACTCTATCGTTCCTAAACAAGTTATATCCCGTAATATGAAACATATGGCTAGGTAAATCCGGCGAAAGCCAGGTTTCAGATAGTGCCACAACATCAAAGTTTTCGGTTTCTAACGTAACCTTAAGATCTTCAAAATGCGCCGGCAATGAACGTATATTGATATGAGCTAACCTTAGTGACATACACATATAGGGAATGCCGCAAGAAATTTGAAAGTATACTATTGTAATTGATGAAAGGAATGATAAGGTACATAAGTTAGCGAATATTTTTACGAAATACTTATTATTTTGTTCTTTTTTTTATATATTTACATAGAAATTTCTTTTATAGTGAAAAATCAAACAAGATATTTTAAATTGGGGCATCTATATATTAAGATTATAATATTATTATTCAAATACGCGTATAAATACAGTATTCATTATTATTACATTACAATAATGGTATCTTGTGATTGGTAACAGCATCAAGTAATAACACAAAACATTACTTTAAACAAAGATCATGTGTTGCATAAAATAATAATGTCATAGATGATAAAATAAAATAGTTTTAGTTAGTTTCTGCATAACTCTCTATCCTCTCAATGTGGCATACTGATTTGATATAAATTTAATAATTTGGAGTTCCTGCAATTCTCCGCTATCCACAACGGGATATTGCCATTTAAACAAAGTTGTGATTTTTTATATTGCACTACAATCATCACAATGTTTTGCTTAAAATTAACTTTTCCCATTTCTCCCAAACTAATCATCATTGGAAATGATTTCTTAGTGTATTTAATTATATTTAATTTTAATATTTCTTGTCTTTTGAATGGAAACCTGAAAAATATAATATATGTTAAATAAGTTCCTGTATATAAATAAACCTAAATAAATAATAATTGCCACAAATTTAAATACAATAAATACAAAATAACTCAATTATTGACTTTAGATTAGGTTGGATAAACTTTATTTCAAGATATATATTTAAAAGACAACTTACTTACGGAATTTAATTTGCGTGTTAGGTGCCCACATATTTTGGCGCCCGTAAGCACAACAATAGTGCACTATTTTGTTAATCAGAAATTAAATAACACAAATAAGTTCGAAAGCAACGTCAACATGCCCTTTAAACACGTGCAACAGACAGAATAACGGATTCCTTAAACAGCAGTCACACCCTTCTAACACGCAAGACCGAAAATTTTAAATCTCGCCCTCTTACGTTCGCATTCCAGTAGTTATATACAGTTCAATGGACTTGAATGTTTAAGTTACCAAAAATTATGGTGGGAAATTTGAATTTTGCCAATAGGAAGAGATTTCTGAATAATCTGAATCTGTAATACTCAAGTGCTTCCATATCAAGTAGATAGTTCGCTTGGTCCGCTGCTTATTTTCGTACGTCTCTTGCCCCGCCGCTTTTTAACTGCCCCCGCGAAGAAGCTACAGTGGCGCCGCTCTATAGTACGCCAGCGGAACTATACGTCTTTGACCATATATATACTAGTATTATATTTGGTTTGCATACTCTATCTCACACTATAGTCAATTTCCATTCAAATAAGGCCAAAACGTCGGTTTTGACTTATGGTATGGTTACAGATAATTATACAGATAGGTCACCCTACGGGAGTAGTGGCAGCAGCTTAAAAATGGGACCCTAAATATACAGTGACCGGCAGGAAATGTGCAGCAATGGGATTTATTTTTTGTCTTTGAATGTAGTAAATCTTTTTTTTTTTGAAATTACCTCTGCATGTCTTGAAACTAAAATAACACTCATCGATCTGCCAAAAATTGTATACGAGGGAAGGTCAAAATACGAAACTACTTAGAGTGAAGTACCTCAGTTTTTGGGTTTAGAAGATTCTTTTATTGATAAATGTTGTTTGAAATTCAACACTATATCCAAATATGAAGTTTCGCTTAACTTTAGCAAAAAATGAGATTTAATTATTATGTATACCCTATATACAAAATTAATCGAGATCATACAGCTGTTATATCCTATTTCTGTGCATAGAGAAAATCATGCATACCATGTCAAATTAGTTAATTTAAAAAAAAAATTATAGCCTTGAAAATGAAAATTTCAAAACGGGAATTATTTTTGCTGCACAACTTGTTTTGTTTTGAAATAAAACAAAATAATTACAACATGGGCCAAATTTCCAATGTTTTTTTGCCAAAAATTACCAAATGCTTCTTTTTTTCTCTTGAAGTTATTCAAAAAATTCCTGGCCTCCAGTTGTACACACGCGCTTCATACTCTGTGCGAATTTATTTGAGAACAATTTCTGGATGTCAAAAATCCTCAATGTATTTGAGGCCAGGACTTATGGAATAGGCATGCATATTTTTCTAGTACCTACATATATATATTATTTTTTAGAATCACATGCACCAATCAAGTAAAAAATGCGAAAACTACAGTAATGGCGACTCAAGCATCTGGTAGTGTAAGAGAGAATATTATTAACGTGTTTGGTGCCAAACAAATTTCATCATTAATAGATATTGTAGTAGCTGAACCTAATGAAGCTTTCCTAGAAGAATATGGTTTGAAAATGGTTCCTAATGAAAAAATCCCTTTTAGTTTTGAATGCTTTTTATCTAGCGTAACACACGGAAACGGACGTAGTACCTCAGACAGACAGTTTTATTATATAAATTCGCGACCATGTGAACCTACAAAAGTAATGAAACTGGTTAATGAAATATATAGACAGTATAATAACAATCAGTATCCATTTGTTTATTTAAATATTTTGATAAACAGAAATCATACTGATATTAACGTAACACCCGACAAACGGCAAATCTTTTTGGATAATGAAACTTTATTATTAGCTATTTTAAAAAGCTCGTTAGTTGAAGCATTTAAAAATTTTCCTTCGACTTACGCTTTACAAAATATAAACACAAAGCGTGCAGCAGACAAAATAAACCATCTATCAAAAACTTCAAAACGCACGGCAAACCACGATAGTGACGCAGCTTCGCCATCATCATTATTTCAACATTTTACAAAGAAAATTAAGAAGAATGAGTTGAATGAAGATTGTAAAAATGTACCTCTTTTATTAAGTGCTGCAGAAAATGTAAACAGCCTATGTATAGATAATAGCTTCCCGAACAATAAAGATAGAAACTGCATTGATTTAAATCCTCTTAAAAACCTCAACAAAAGCTCTACTGATAAAAACACTGTAGTAAATGAAGACTCTGATCTAGTATGTACATTTAAGCTGGAAAAGAGCGAAAAATTAAAAGAATTCAAAGCTTCTAATGAAAATACAATTTCTGTAAATAACATTCCAATTTTGAATATAAATACAAATTCTATGGAGAAAAGCGAAACAACTGGAAATATTCTAATCGAAAACCACGATAAAAATATTACTGCTGATCTTCAAAATGATCCAACAATCATGTTAAATACCTCCATTACGTCAACTAGAAATACGCAAAGGGAAAACCATGATAAAAAAGTGACTGCTGATCTTCAAAATGGTCCAACAGTCGTGTTAAATACCTCTATTGCATTATTAGAGCAAACTATTAAAAGCAAGATTCAGCATAGCGAAAACTGGTGTAATGAAGGAGGCTTAATAAAATTTAAATCACAAATTAACCCGAATTGTAATAAAGAAGCTGAGCAAGAATTGCAAAAACAGATAACTAAGGATAAATTTAAAGAGATGAAAATTATAGGGCAATTTAATTTAGCCTTCATAGTAACACAATTAGAGAACGATCTGTTTATTATAGATCAGCATGCATCAGACGAGAAGTATAATTTCGAACAATTACAAATGAACACAATTTTAGAAACACAAGCACTAGTAAAGTATGTACGTTGTAGAAATGCGGTATAATAATAAATACAACGCAATAAAATATATGTTTCAGCCCAAAACCGTTATATTTAACAGCTGCTAATGAACACTTGCTTATAGAAAATGAAGATAAATTTAAGAAGAATGGTTTTGTATTTTCAATTGATAATACAGGTGAGTAATTACTAATTTTACTTTTGCAAGTTATTTGAGGAAAAGTACATTTCCAAAGTATTTTCATCCATAGAGTGTTGCCGCTTCCATCTGAACCAGGTAACAACTTTTTTTTATTTTAAATGAAATCCTCTGTAGTTGGTTTCATAGTTCGATTTTAAATTTAACTGTGAACACAGCATTACCCGTCAACTCTTGCACCAGTAGGTTCGTTTTACCGCCCTAGTGCGATAAAGCGCACAGCATTTTTTTTTTTTTTCTCAATAAGTGGAAGAATAATTGAATGAGAATTTAAGATGGAAATGTCATTATTAACGTGAAGATATTTGCTAGATTGTCGATTTGAAACTACAATATTTATCTGTAAAGGACAACATTGATTGTAGGACGACTTTAAGGCATTATACATGCGTTAATTAACTAATGCGAATTAATAATTACGGATCATTAAAAATGTCAGTAATATTGTATTTTCAGATCGACAATCCAGCAAATATTTTCACGTTAATAATAAGATTTCCATCTAAAATTTTCATTCAATTATTCTTTCACTTATTAAATATATATACTAATTTCTCCGTATAAAGGCGCGGGGCCACTGCACGCGAAGCGAAGCTAAGCTCAGCGAAACTAATTTCCTTGAAAATTAGCTCCCATGTAACCATACGCGGACGCGGCAACTAAAGCTAAGCGAAGCGAAGTTAGGCTAGCGAAGATGCCCGTATGATTACATGGGAGCTATTTTCAAAGCAATTAGTTTCGCTGAGCTTCGCTTCGCTTCGCGTGCAGTGGCCCCGCGCCTTAATACATTAGGTTAACCAGTAAAGTTTTAAGTTTAGTAAAGTCGGTCGTTTGGTCATACACAATACTCGAATCCTTCTGAAACTGAGTTCTCGCCCTGTAAATGACACCTACCACACTCCAATGTAAGTAACTATTTGCCGTATCTACCTTAAATTGTAAAGCGATTTACACTTTGCAAATACAATTTCACTTTTTTTTACAAATTCGGCCTTAACAGAAGTACGGCTATCATTGCTATTTAAAATAACTCAAAATACAATTTTTAACTTAGCTTAAACAAGACATAGGTAAAAAAAAAACAGTTTAGAAACACACTTCATCTTGAATGGCCTAGTGGGTGGGCATAACGAAGCGCCGCGCATTGCATTGCCGATTATACGTATTGTGCATTGTCAATATGGACTCTCGCCAGCGATGGTATGAGAGTGCTACAATGCTAAGTATGGTGCGTCGTTAGAAAAGCACTCTTACACATACGAATTTTGAAATAAAGTGCTATGTTTGGTTCGCCATATATTTATAATACGCTATCTATTACAGCATAAAGAGTTATTCCGCTATACGGTACGGAATATTGTGAGTAAAATACGCAATTTAAATAACATGAAAATTAGGTTAGATCTTCACAAAACTCAAATTATTTGAAAAACCTTTAGGTACTATAAATCTTATTAAAACAATTATTTTGACCGGCAAATAAAAAAATGTACAATATACAGGCTGCTTTTGTTTTACAAAAAAATACAACTTTGATACTTTGAAGGCTTTTGGCACACTCTGTGTAATATGAAAATAATTTTAAAATTAGACTCCCATATATTCCAAAAGTGAAACTTTCTGAACGTCGCGTATTTTGGCTACATTATATAATAACTAGGTATATGCGCACACCTGCATAGAATTTGGCAACTATCTGTACTGATATATATATATTCTACCACTTCCAGAATATTTAAAAAAATATGATTTTCCTTTTTTTTATTATATTTTTAATGCTTAATTTATTAAAATTATTGTTTTTAATAACGTATGTCTCTCACGTTGCTCTATATCATACTATATTGCGTTGGGTCCGTGCGTTATCGGCTGACCATACTTGAATTTCGCCCATGATATGGTTAATTATTTTTAAAATTATTTATAAGCTCATCTTTTACTCTACAATTTCAATGTAAATAAGCCCGATTCTTACAGCGTTCACTATGTGTGTAGTCTTTTATCGCCACAGACTTGTATCAATCAACAGCGCGCATTTACCTATAATTAATTCATGTGGTGTTATTTATATATATATATATGCACTTTCATTTTAGCTGGACCAACGAAAAAGGTCAGTCTTACAGCTATACCAGTTAGCAAAAATTATTTATTTGGTAAAGATGATATTGATGAATTACTTTTTATGCTCCAGGTGCGTATAAAACATGTTAACAAAATATTTTCTCATGTCTATTTATATTACAGGAAGGAAATGAAACTGTATGCAGACCATCTAGAGTTAGACAAATGTTCGCTTCTAGAGCTTGTCGTAAGTCAGTTATGGTGGGTAAAGCTTTAACACATGGAGATATGAAAAAAATAGTAGATCATATGGGTGAAATAGATCAACCATGGGTACCTAATTTGTTACATTTTATTTAGACCTTACTTATTGTAACAAAATAATTCTAGAATTGCCCTCATGGAAGGCCAACAATGCGTCATCTCCTAAATTTAAATTTAATACAAGAAGAATAAATAGATTTATTTTATTGGTAATGTTTGTTATACACTTATAGTCCTAAATATATTGAAACCACTAGCCGCTGTACTGATTATTACACCTGGAAGTTGAGGATGCCAATGGAGTTCCTTTATATCAGTTTGTCCTTGATGTATAAACAACAACTGTGGTGGGATTCCCTAGAAATGATTAATAAGTAAATCAAACTTGAAATTCTCATTTAAGAAAGCGACATTTTCTCAACATAATCACACTTTTTACTAGTGGTGACTATTCAAGTGAAGTAGATGAAAGTAGGTGAAGAACCTCTTCACCTACTTTCTGCATAAAATATAGGAATTTATTTCTCTAACAAATATGATTTCTGTAAGCTATGCTTAACTCAAAATATTCATATTGTTCAAAACATTTCTTGACACGTATCCCGAAGCATATTGTACCTAATTCTAAGTTAAGTCATTGTGCAACTCTTCGCCTATTTTTGAAGGTACGTGCCGCCACTGCTTTACACAATTTCTCGCTCCATAACAGTTAGGCAAAGAATATTACACACAAAATGCAATCGCATTTCGACTGTACAATGAAATAGCTTTTATACATGACTAGACACATTCAACAAACCTCGATATCTTTAACTTCCGAATCGTCTCTTTCCACTGATAGATCCCATTGTGCTATCTGGTTATCCTCGCCTGAAGACGCAAATACAGCCGAATCAGATGGATGCCACTCTACACTTGTTACTGGTTCCGTATGATGTTTAAAAATTGCTACTGGGGTTTTGTTGACAAACCTTCGTAGATCCCATATTTTTAAGAAACCATCATCGCCACCTATAAATACAATACATGTATTATCAAACGTCCATTGCGAAAGTCGTATGAATCAGGCACGCGCACAACTGGTCAACAGCTAAAGAATTTGTCATATCTGTCTATAACTTATTGTTAGCTAAATTAAAATCGCGAAACAAAAAAAAAATCTTAAAAAACATTTGATTGGGATATTAATGTAAAGGTAAGTAATCATAATTCAACATGGTGATTCTATACGCCACCCAGAGCATGGATCCTGGAGTGGTATACAGACTGCATCGTTCTCGTAAACTATTGCATCTAACACAGCGTTTCCTTTCATCTTGATACGATTTAGAAAACATCCAGATATTTTAGTGAATTTCTGCAAAACGCAAAATTTCTTACTCATCCGGTATAACTGTACACGTACGCTAATGTCCTATAAATACTTAGAAAAACACACAAAAATTAAGAGATTAAAATGCCCTTTTATGTCCAACAATATATACAGAAAAAGATCACCAATATTTTCAATGTCATTAAATATCATTACTCCGATTTCCTGCTAAATTTACGCTTTTTGATACGTAGGTACAGTTCCTGAACAAAACACCCGAACAGTGCGAGCAAAAAATTAGACGTCGGTTCCCATCCTCACTAGTGGGAACCAACTCTCTTGGTCGCTTCGTTCGGGTATTTTATTGAGGCACTCTGTTTATGATTTACACATTGAAAGTCTATACTGCAGGAGCCATCCAAACTCCAAACAGCTAGATACGTTGTTATATGCATGAAGCGCACGCTTCTGTTCGTAGTTGATGTGGCTCGTGCAGTATATCTAGTAAAATACGGGGCTTTCAAGCCACGTGACCACTTTTATGAGATGCAACTTTGGTTGGATAAGTATTACATTGGTAACGAATTAAATATTCCTAGGTCCGGTACACGTACTCTTCATTTTGAAAAGTGACACTTACATACTCTTGTCGCATTTTTTAAATCAGAGAATTTTTTGTTAGTACCGACTATTTTCTTGCCACAAACATTGTACTGGATTATCGTTTCGGTAGCTAAACTATCATCATTAGCAGTCAAATTGAACTGTTAATTTTTATTAACATACTTCTCTGTTATCTTGTCATGTTAATCTTTCATGCCAATACTTAATTTAAAAAAATAATTTCTAAAATATCATGAGCTTCTGATAGCGTTAATCTATAAAAGAAATCTGGTCTCACTGATATATCACATAGGAGTCTCCATTACATATGGCAGCGCTAATCTAACATAATGCGATAACAATTTTAATTGCAAAAAACAAACATCTATTTTTCATCTTCCAAAAACTTTTTGTTGATAACAGCTTATTTTGAAATAGAAATTATTCAGGAGAATTTATACTTTCTTGTAATCGTTTTTGGAATATTTGCAACCAATAATAAATGAGGTTTTATGTACGAAATATTGTCGCACAAAAAATAACTCAAAGCCAGATACCTTCAACCCTCAAAAACTTTTTTTTTAATGACACGTAGTTCTGATAACGCATTTGATACAGCCACAAATTCTCTATCACTAAATATTAAGGACATCTTTCTAGCAGCTTTCAAAATAATAAAACCATTTTCAGTTTAAGTTTTTCCGAAAATATAAAAATTTGCGTACATTTCCTGCAGGTATAAGTTTATCTTCTATTAAATTATATAGGGAGTGTCAAAAATAGTTGAGCCTTTAGGGTGGAGCATAACGTCAAGCAAAGTGAGAAGAGAGGTTCAATATTTTTTCGCATAATTCAAAAAAAAAAAATGGAGATATATTCTGTAAAGAAATATATGTAACCTAGTAAAGACCACACGGCATCTCATGTACAATACAAGGTAAACCGAACCGTAACGGATATTTTGTTGCGCACCGGAACCAAAATGAAACTCCTATACGATTTTAAATTAAATAAAGTACCCATATATAAATAAATAAAAATTTCTGAATGACAACCTTTTCGCTTATTAAACCAGTCAAGAGATAAGAGAAGAATGGACGCTTGTCATTTTTAGCCGATCCACATACAAATTGGCGTTCTAGCAGCACTTAACCTTCCGTCAGGCACAGCTCGCACGTTTTGTTTATGGAACTCCAGATATTGCGCCCGACGTAAGGTTAATTTACAGAAAGGGTACCACTAGTCATTATTAGATCTGTTCCATCACCTCCATGAAGGTACGAACATCGCTCTCCTTTCCTACGCAACGAAGTCCGGAAGAAATAACACGCTTCCGTCCGACGCTTCCCTTTTACGGATTGTAGCTGCATACCAGGAACGCTATTCCAGTATGTCGATAAATTTCTTTGAACAGGCCCCTCACGACTCTCCAATTCAAGCCATCCAATCCACAGCCTATTTTTGGTACCCTGATCTTATTAATCCCCAGCTCCAATAGTTGCTCTCTGAAACTTATCAGGCTGTCCCATATCGTCCGGTAGGTTGACTTGCCAACTGAGGCTTCCTTGGTTACCAAACAGAATAAAGACCACTTCTTTTCTGGCAAGTGCAGAGCTTTACCGACCTCAGTGTTCTGGCTTCGGAGATCTTGGACACCACTAAATTTCTTCTTGAATACGGTAGCTATCCCCTTTCCCATTCTTAAATCTTGGGCAACACAATGTGCTAACGCGCACCCTTCAGTAGCCAAAAACAAATCCTTTTGAATCTCCGTTGTTACACCGCGACGCACTTTGCGGCCATTCCCATACTTGCCCATAAACTCCTCATAGCTGAGTTCTTCTTCTACGAGTCTACAAACTTGGACAATCTGCTCGTCCTCTTGATTGTCTCCAAGAAAAGGAGCTAGGCGATTAAAATGCACCACTCTTGCCTTACCATTGAGTTTCCGTCTGATGCGGTAGATGACGTCATTAAAGCCGAACTTAAGATCGTATGGTAAGCGCAGATCTTGTCCGAAAAGCACACTAGATGGACTGTGGCCAGTGGTTTCGTGAACCGATGCTCTATACGCCAGCGAGAACAGATGTAGGTACTGGTCCCAATGTCGCTAATGGTCCGCGACAACTTTTGATAGATGCTTGATAACTGTCCTGTCCATGCCATCCGATTGCGAGAGCAATGCAGTTGTTCTGGTCTTGCGAATACTCAATATTTTGCATACCTCCTGAAACACCGCTGATTCAAAATTCGTACCTGGTCGAAGTGAAGTTCAAGCGGCACACCAAACCGACTGAAAAGCTCTTTAACTAAAGTCTCAGCGACTGTTACAGCTTCCTGGTTTGGTAACGCATAAGCTTCCACCCATTTGCTGAAGTAGTCTACTGCCAAGGTTCGTATATACTAGGTGGCCTCGTAACTTGCAGGGGATACGCGATGACGTTGTGGTGAGGCGCCTCGCGATCATTTTCGAGTCAAAGAAATGTTCCACTGGCGCACTATAGATGACACCACCAGCATTTTCTATTGTTGTACGTTTGTAGTGGTAATATGTCCATAAGAGAATACTGCGGTGCCATCTATAGTACGCTAGTGGAACATTTCTTTGACTATATAATATGGTATTGGGGGTATTCTGTAATAATAAAAGGAACTTGAAATTATATTTCAAGACACGGTCTGCTTGACATAACATTAATTGAAAAAATTCCTAAATTAAGATTTTTGTAAAAAAATAAATATTTAGTCTGGGAGTACAAATCGCCATTTGTTTTTACATATATGCATCACTTTACTAAACACCGCATACGTGATGACGTATTCGCGCTCCTTCTCTTGATTGGCTGAAAAGTTTGAGACCACCTAGTATACACGAACCTTGGTCTACTGTAACCAAGATATATTTATTTCCAAATTTTGTTATAGGAAATGGTCCAACAATATCATTGCCTCATAGGGGCCCTCTTCCTTTGGGAAGATCTATTGGCAGCGGCGCAAATTATACATCTCCGGCATCAGTCTTTCAGGTCGTCCTTACAATTAACCCAATAGAATAGCTCCCTGATCTTTTGCATAGTCTTGAGAACTCCAAGATGCCCTCCCGATGTTCCATCATGAAGAAGTTTTAAAACTTCGGGAATTCTTGCTTTCGGCACCACAATCTGAAGTTTGCTACTAGTCCTAGCTTTTTCCTCTAACACTGGTCTCAGAAGACCATTTTCCATTACCAAAGAGTCCCACTGTTCCCAATATGATTTTAGCGCTCGCTTCTTCCACTCCATCATACGCTTCAAAACTTCGGATTTGGTCTTCAGTCCACTATCATCTAAGACAGTAATCCCCAAGCAGGTTGCTTCGTTTTTCGCTTCGGCACGACCGCAGTGCGCACAGTCCTTGGGACAGGGTCTCCTCGATGTTTCAGGCCGATGTTCCGAGTCAAAGTCATACTCTCGCAGACGTTCTATCCATCTGGCAATCTGCCCTTCCGGATTCTTGAAGCGTAGCAACCACATCAATGCCGCATGGTCGGTTCTTAACAAGAACTTCCTGCCAGTGAGATATTTATGAAAGTGCTCTATAGACATAACTACGGCCAACAGCTCTCTCCTGGTCACACAATAGTTGCGTTCCGGTTTCGACAGCATTTTACTGAAGTAACCAAGCACTTTTTTCGTGGCTATCTTGAACTTGGGATAACACGCCTCCGATGCCCACGTTGCTGGCATCAGTATCCAAAATGAATTTTCCTTCAGCCTGTGGTATATAGCTCAAGATGGGCGCAGTGGTCAGCATCCATTTCAGTTCTTCAAATGCATCCTGGCAGCTTTTCTCCCAGACGTAGTCTCTGCCCTCTTAGTTAATCTCGTGAGAGGCTTGGCGATGTTAGCAAGTCCATGAAGAATCATCGGTAATAAGTGCATAGCCAAGAAA